>SNQJ01S0002687.1:14474-29143 GCA_010110895.2 Picea sitchensis
TCTTGCGCTTGATGCTTGGTTTAGTGTGTTGGCTTTGGCTTGTGTATTGATAGTGTGACTTGTGGTTCAATGCTAACCCCTAACATGTGTGATTGTATATGCAGGTGCGCTAGAGCTAGAGCTTGGTCCTCGGGCCACTTAAACTTGATAGCCAGTTTGTAGCGCATTTGGTAGCCAATTCTGTAGTGCCCCGTCCAAAACAGGCCTGTAGTTTTCATAACGTCGATCATGTGCAATGACTGTGTGAAATTTTCTAGCAACCCTCCCTAATTAGCTTATGTAGATTTGGTAGCGCCACTATAGTTTAGCTAGGAGATTTCGTAGTACTCTGCAGAATCGGTAGCGCCATTGTGTAGTTCCGCTAGGAGATTTCGTAGCACTCTGCAGATTCGGTAGCGCCATTATGTAGTTTAGCTAGGAGATTTTGTATCATATTAGGTAGTGAATAAGCAAAACATACAAGGATCATGCATTTTAAAAGTGTCAACACTTCCATAGTGTTTGACGTGTAGAGCACAAAAGACCCATTGGTTTGGTGCTAGGATTTGATGTTGGTGCTTGATAGGTGTTGATTGTGGATTTTGGCATATGCAGTAGAACTATTTATAAGCTTAGCTTCTAGATTAGACATAGGTCACTTAAGCACACACTACCCTTTCTATAAAATTTACAAATAAAAAATATTTTTTTTATTTGAAAATATAAAGAGACAGAAAACTAGGGTTTTAGGCAACAATAAAAGTTTATTGTTTTTGTTTTTGGAATGCAGGTCAAAAGACGAAGTCATGAGAATATTGGACAAAAGCGATCAGTGAGAGCTTGTCAAGTCTTCATGGGGAAACTGAAAATTATGAAAATGGGCAAAAGACCTTGGGAAATGGGAAAACTAAGCCCTGATCTAATGAAACACTTAAAGTTTTTACCATTACATTTTGAGTGCTAACATTGGCTCCATGGGGGATTGCATGCTCCCGATGAGCTGCCAAGAACTTGCAGAACAATGGCCTTATCCCTCTTCATCTATGTCCAAGAAAATTGTGTCACTGAGAGCACCTCTACTCTTTATTTTGAAACTGAAAACTAATGCAAACAATATGCTTGAGGACCGAGCTTTATTCTTCCTACTCCTACCTAATAAATTGCTTCCTCTAAAGTAGGTAAAATTATGCTTCCAATGAAGCCATGCAAATATCTAACTAACTGGTGAAACTTAGGATATGGAAATGATGAATGCAGGAAATTAAATTTTACAGAAGTGGAATCCAAAAGGACAACAGAACCAACCTTCATTCAACAAGAACAGTTTGCCTCTTGTACTACTCAAAGACTCCAGATAATCATCAAAAGGATCAAAGAAGCTGTAAAGAAATACCTCTTCCTGTTGTTTCATCTGAAGATCAAAAGATCTATGTATATCTTCTTTCTAATAATTGTTGCCACCTTCAACTATTTCCAAATCTGAACATGACTGCAGGTTGATTTTACTGCTAATCAAATCTTGTTTGATATTTAGTCCAAAAGAAAAGATAAATTGCTTTTGTAGGTCTTGGGATACGAGATTCATATCAGCAACTTGTTCTTATTCAAAATCTAAGGCATCATTGATATCATAGTCAAAACTATTAGAGACATTTGAATCAAGGACAAATGTGTCTACAATATGACTATCACCAACATCCTCACAATCGGAAGGAATACTAACTGAATGTTGGATATGGAATTCAGATTCTTTACAACAGTTATCAAACACAAGATCAACCAAATAAATATTTATGTAATGATGATGAAAGGCAGTATGAAACTCCTTCAAAGAATGAATGCTAGCAGTAGGAAGGGATTGACACAATTCATGAGCATGTTCTTCTAAAGAAAATATGAACAGCTTGCTTAGGACATCCTCATGAACAAAACCATGTTCAAGCATGTATTTATGAAAATTTAATAAGTGCTCACTGGGATGATCATGCTTGCTTCCTCTGAATCTCGGAAGATAATCGCCTCACTCAGTTATAGTCGACACTAGATGTGGAAAACCGGCTATATTTGAGAATTCATAGAAAGAATACCTTCGAGCCAAGATAGCTTCCATCGCTATGGTTGTCCCATATCAGTGAAGTTGCCAACAGGTTCTTCCTTCATGGACTGGAGTTGCCAGGTGAATGATCCAGTCTCTGATATGTGACCAGCCCTTGTTCACCATCAAAAGTTGGCTCTATGTCGTCTCCCAGGGAAGTTTGCTTCATACTTTTCTCCCCAGCAATGGTGCCAAAAATGTTAGCGCTAGAAGTTGTTCTTAGACTGCTTAAGGGCAAGCCTAGCACATCTTGAATAATAAAAAAATGACTTGATTGGGTTTTCGGAAACTTTGAGAGTGATAAAATTAATCAAGAAGGCAATGAAGCCATTGGGCATGGAGTCCATGAAAAAAACTATAACCCTGACCTAGCATTCTATGTGTAGCAAATTAGGTCAACAAAGCTGGGATCAGTTATAATGCTTATAAAGAGATGGAATGAAGAAATAAGAAAAACAAAACTGAAAATGATCAAAGAGCATCCTGGTCCTCAATACATATGACAGCAAGAGGAAAAACTTAGTTTTCAAAAAACCTTTCTAAAGATGAAATAAAACTTATATAAGCCTATGGCAAGGGCTAGAGCCTATACAATAACCCTCTCAGCAAAGAAATTGCAAACATATAACCTATAGTAGCAACACATATCCAAGAAGATGAAATATGAGAAAATGGTTTACACAGGAAAGAGAAAACAAATTGATATATAACTTCATTGGAAGCTAAGGTCTTTACATAAAAAGCAGCACAGGTATGCAACTTAAAATCATAGACTTTTCATTCCTTTCTAGCTCCCTCACGGATTTTGAAATATCACCCAAACCTCTTGGGTCTTTTTTCTCCATCCCTCCTCCCTTTACAAATCATGAAATATATATATAATTAATTGAATTCCCTCTAGCACTCGAGAACTAATATCTAAAATAGAATTCTATTTTGGTTAAGTTGCAAGAAATCTGGAGCTCGTTGTGATCTTCTGCCTGGAAAGATGGCAAAAATACAACTGTCGACTTGAAATCTGGAAGTGATTTGAATATTGCTTGGTTGTCAAAATTGTCCATTGAGAATACTCCGCCATCTATAATTTCCTTCCTTGAAATGTTGAAAATGAATTTGAATTCTATCTATGTTCTCTTGACTTATTGCCACATGAGATTCCTCTAGGATGTAGGAGTCTCCCTTGAGATATATCCACCACCTAGGCTATAAGTCACCACTTAAAAAGATGAAGAAAAGGGTCAAAGTTGACCAAATCTTATCCACACAAAAATCTGAAGAGTTGGTAGCGCACTATAGCTGAGTGTTCGAAGAAGATTTGAATGCTTGTTTGAAGAGTTGGTGGATGCCTGAGATTATGAATATGCTTCCATCATCTATCAAGAAACTATATTTGCAGGTTTCGAGCTATCGATCCCCTTCCAACTATGAATGCATTTGACGTGATGAGCCAAAGGTTGCTCACTTGTAAACTCCTCCTTGTGCTTGATGCTTGGTTTAGTGTGTTGGCTTTGTCTTGTGTATTGATAGTGTGACTTGTGGGTCAATGCTAACCCCTAACATGTGTGATTGTATAGGCAGGTGTGTTGGATTTGGAGCTTGGTCCTCAGGCCACTAAAACTTGATAGTCAGTTTGTAGCGCCATTCTGTAGCGCATTTAGTAGCCAATTCTATAGCGCCCCCTCCAAAACAGGCCTGCAATTTTCGTAGCATCGATCCTGTGCAATGATTATGTGAAATTCTGTATCGCTCCTCCTGAATTATCTTCTGCAGATTTGGTAGCGCCACTGTAGTTTAGCTAGGAGATTTTGTAGCACTCTGCAGAATCGATAGCGCCACTGTATAGTTCCACTAGGAGATTCCGTAGCACTCTGCAGAATCGGTAGCACCACTGTGTAGTTCAGCTAAGAAATTTTGTAGCATATTAGGTAGTGAATATGCAAAACATACAAGGATCATGCATTTTAAAAGTGTCAACACTTCCATAGTGCTTTGACACGTAGAGGAAAAATACCCATTGGTTTGGCGCTAGGATTTGATGTTGGTGCTTGATAGGTGTTGAATGTGGATTTTGGCATATGCACTAGAACGATTGATAAGCTTAGCTTCTATATTAAACATAGGTCACTTAATCACAACACCACCCTTTTTATAAATTTTACAAATAAAAAATATATTTTTTATTTCAAAATATAAAGAGACACAAAACTAGGGTTTTAGGCAACAATAAAAGTTTATTGTTTTTGTTTTTGGAATTCAGGTCAGAAGACAGAGTCACGAGAATATTGGACAAAAGTGATCAGTGAGAGCTTGTCAAGGCTTGATGGGGAAACTGACAATTATGACAATGGGAAAAAGACCTTGGGAAATGGGCAAACTAAGCCCTGATCTAATGAAACACTTAAAAATTTTACCATTACATTTTGAGTGCTAACGGGAGGGAAAGCCAAAAAGTTGCCTCTTCGCAGTTTATGTGATAATTCAAAGCCTGATATGATTCTCTTGTAGGAAACCATGGGTATCTTTGAATCCTTTCTCTTTGACCTTAATTGTCTCTTCCCTGGATAGAAGTTCATTGGGATAGATTTGGTGGGTTTTTTTCTAGCGACCTAATTATTGGTTTTTCTCCTAAGATTTCTTTGTTAAACTGCTACTCGATCGAGTCTGGTCTTGTTACAGATATCTTCAATTATGAGCTAAATCGCTAGTTCAAAATACTAAACATATAGGGGTTGTACATCAATAAGGAATCTTTCTGGAAAAAAAACCTAGGTTATCATATAGCCCAAGATGACATCTAGGGAACTCGGGGTCGAGAGGGCAAACTCTCTCATTATTTTTCAAAGAAGCTCGAAGATTGCAAATTAGTTTATGTGGAACCTATGTCTTTGAAACCTACTTGGTTTAATAATCACAAAGGGGATAATCACATTCACGAACGGCTTGATCATTTTCTAGTCAAAGAAGGATTACTTCTCACCATCAATCATTATCGATCCTAGGTAGGACGGATACGTTCTTCTGATCATTGGTATATTTACTTGAAACTAGGTAAGTTAGACTCCAAACCAAGTGCACATTTCAAGTACACCTCTAGTTGGTCTAGTATTGATGATTTTAAAATTCTTGTCCATTGCACGTGGTTTTCCTACTCTATGCAAAGGTTTAGTTTCATGGGGTCTGTGGTTGGCTCGTAATGAGCGTCTATTCAAAAAAAAAATTGGTCTCCCTTCAAATTTTCACAACGGGTAATAGCACTCACTCAATTTTATAAATCCTCCCACTACATTAAGCAACCAGAATTGATTGCTCCACTTAGCATCGATAATTCTATGCCTTGGGGATTTTTTGTTGGGGCCTACCAAGGTGCAAAAATGAAGTGTGGTTTAAGGTTCTCTCTATACCTCTCATCAACTCACTATATACTTGGGAATGTAAACATTGTATCGGGTTCAAACAATTTGGCATATTTTTCAGCACTCTTGACGCTTTTTAAGTTGGAAGCCTTCAAAGGAGTACACAAATGTCATTTTTATGGAGACTCCAAGCTATGCATCAGATGGATGAATAATGAGACGCAACTCCAACAAACTTCACTTTCCTGCCAGATCCTTTGAAGAACTACATTTCACGCATATTTTCAGGGAACCAAATATAGGGGTCGATACACTCTCGAAAGAGGCGCTTCAACTGCCATCAAATGTTCTTGTTTGGAAGGAATTTCTGGAGGGCTCTCCCATAGCTCAAGTAGAAGACACTTTCTATTAAAAACAGTTCTTTTCATATTATACTTGTTATATTTTTGAAGATGTTGCTAGGTTATATTTTGAGAACAGCTACAGGAAAGCTCAATATGTGCATTTTTTATGATTTGGTTAGTAAACCATGTTTCAGATTGCGCTTTAACACCTTTTGATTGTACATACTATTATCTTAATAAAAAGTATGATTTTTGGGGGGGGAATATAAATATATAATATATATATATATATATACGTGATAAAAAAAAAATTGAACTTTTGGTTTTGAATGTGTGTTTTCCTCTTTTCCAAATTTTGTTTTTTCATTATTTACTTCTTTTGGTTTTGAATGTGTGTTTTCCTCTTTTCCAAATTTTGTTTTTTCATTATTTACTTATTTATTTTTTTTAATTTTTTTAATTTTGTGCTATTGGTCTTCTTGTTATGGAACAAGTTGTTAGGGCTTATGTTTCAAAAAGTGCAATTTTAAGTTTGAAAAAAAGGGGTACTATTAGTAGCACTACTTTTTTAATTTGGGTGTTGATTTAAAGTTTCGGTTGCAATGGTACTAATTGTTAAGGCCATGGTTTTAAACAAGTCACAACTTTAATTAAAAAAATAAGTTTTCTCTTGGTAGCACCATTTTTTTATTCAGGTGTTGATCTTGAGGTTTTTGTTAGCAATGATATGGGTTTTTAAGGCCATGGTTGAATAAGGTTGTAATTTTAACCATAAAAAAGGGTGCTACTAATAACACCACTTTTTGCTTTGGGGGTTGATTTTAGTGATGGGTTTTAAGGGTTAGAGTTCTTTTTTTGAGGTCATAGTTCTCGTTAAGTTGGTAATTGTGTTATAACAATATGTATTGAATGGAGGCCCAAGTAACCTCAAAAGGGTAAGATACATCCATTGCCCTGATCTAGGTGGATACTAGTGACCATCCACTTATTCATTGACTTAGAATGGTTCCACATCTTGGAAGCTTGTTCTGGCGACACCAACAACTTCCCTTTTTCTTGTTTCGTTGCTCAAAAAGTCAATTTTTCTCAAGAAATAGGGACCCTCCTTTTCATGTCTCAATACCCTTTTATCTTGTCTTGGAAGTTAAGTTGTCCTAGTGGTCCTTGATTGAGCCTCTTCCAAACTTTTCACTTAAGTTTTTCTAACTTTCCAAACTCACTAACTTAGGTTATATTGGCGGAGGAATAGTTTCCCTCACAGATACAGCCAGTTTTGACAAGTTAAAATTTTCCTCGTCGATACATGAAAATGTCCAACACTTAGAAAAAAATTGATTTAGCCACCGCTGAAACACTATAATGAGCAACACTTCGGAATTTTCAAAAACATTCCTTTGTGTATTGACGATTGTAATATTTCTGACGTAGATACATGAAGGGGCCAACGCTTAGCAAACCCTTTCACTTGAACATTGTATGTGGTGGCATAAATTATTTGATGTTCGTTGACACACCCGACACCAAATGAACTTTCCAGGTCGATACACAAAGCGTACCCAACAACACCAAACCTCTTTCCATCACTGATACACAACATCTTTCACGCTCTTTGCATTGTTTCTCATGCCAAGGGCGTGAAGAAAAGTTATAAAGCCCCATTGGGATTGGTTTTTCACCATTGTTACCAAGAGAACTTGGAGCACATTTAGGATAATCTTTGTGAGCAAAGAGTCTAGCAAGAGCACCCACCGTCTCTCCCACATGTCAACGTCAAGCTTACATGTACGTGATACACACTCTTGTCCATGTATTGACTCCTTGTGTTCAGTTTCAGTTATGTTTTGTGCATATAAATGAACAAGTGTTTTATCCCTGAAACTGCCTCATCCCCTCTCCATGCCTTTACTCTCCTTGGCCACTTCCTTGACCTAACTTGCAATGGCTACCATGGAAGTTGGGAAACCCTAACCTTTTCTTCAGCTCTACCATGTCTCTCCCTAACCCTTAAACATGGCAACTATGGTGACATTGGGAAGCTGAGAAGCCCCGGCTCTACCCATCTCTCATCCGCATTGATCCTAGTTTTTTATCTCTGAATCCAGACCAAAATGTTAGCTAAATCTAAATGCATGGAACAAGTGTAGCTGACAATATAATTTCTATAATTAGTCGCAAAATGAGAAAGGTCTAAGCAATTTCGACAATCAAACTCCTTTGAGATGCTGACACGAATCTCTCTCATCGACGATAAACAAGAGTAATGTGTCGATACACTACTTTACATTTTGGCAACGATTAAGTGATAAGTGTCAATAGGGTCTTCATTGTATCGACGTCGATCAAACTTTGAGCGTCGGTATGGTTTACCCCCACTAGCATTGATCATAAAATGAGTATCGAAATGGCATTTCCCTCATCAACGCCAACCCTTTATTTGATGTCGATACATTTAACATTTGCCCCTTAACATCGCCCCAAAAAATTGGCAAAGTTTTCTTGCTATATATGAAGACCATATTTTTCAATCTACCGTACACCTTCCTATATCGGTGAACATGTCCTTTTCGACGCTGACATTGGTGTGTATCGACATCCAAAACACTAACCCATCGATTTAATCAAAAGGGATTTAAAATCACTCACTTGCAGAAAATGATCCAGTCCATCTCTTTTTTTGGTTCTTACCCTTGTTAAATTAGTGAACAAACGATGCAACTCTCTAATGCTAAGATTTTATTAAGACTAATGTTAAATATTTCTTTGCAGATTCGACCATGTCACCTTGCAAATGATCGCAAAGTTCCCATAAGGCCTGTAGGAAGAAGTAGATACCCTAGGACCTGTATATGATGACAATAAAGGGGTCATCAACAAGGAGACTTCAATTGCATTGGGTGAGGTATAAAAAAATTTCAACAACCAAACCTTCCCCCAAGAGGCAGAAGATGGCTCTGATCTCAAGATGTTTAAAAACATTAGAAAATCCAAGTTGTACAAGGTGGAATCACACACAACGGTTTTTCCCTACGCATAGGCCATTTTGTGGATAGTAAGGCATGTGGACTTGGAGACCTGATATGTTCTCANACAAGGAGACTTCAATTGCATTGGGTGAGGTATAAAAAAATTCCAACAACCAAACCTTCCCCCAAGAGGCAGAAGATGGCTCTGATCTCAAGATGTTTAAAAACATCAGAAAATCCAAGTTGTACAAGGTGGAATCACACACAACGGTTTTTCCCTACGCATAGGCCATTTTGTGGATAGTAAGGCATGTGGACTTGGAGACCTGATATGTTCTCAATGCTAGAGAGCACCCGATATCATCCTTCGAAGCCTTAACAATCACTTCATGCTATCACCTTTGTTAGCACTAGAAGTCACACATGGACTGTCGTAGATGTAAGCCTAATACCCATCAGAATGTAAAGATAATTTTTTAAAGAGTGTGGCAAATGGATGTAAAACTGAGTTTAAGATGGCAATCACAAATCCTTTCATGAAATACACACCAGCATGCAAGGCTTTAAATAGCTTCAAATCAGGGTTTAAGAGATATAAATGAGAGATGGCAAACTTAGGTTTCAGGATAAAGCCAAAGGAGATCTTGGATATGTATTAAGAGACGATTGATAAGGCAAGGTCCATGGCTAAGAGGTTTTTCCCCTTCACAAGCAACTCGAGAATGTATATAGGCAAAATAGAGCCTGCTAAGCTGAAATCAGAAAAGTAAACGCAGAGTTACAACCTTTCAGAGAAGAAGTGGTAAAGAGGAAATTAGATATGTTGGCCAAGGTGGCTACCAGAAGGAGTGCCAGAACAAAAAGATAAATACAAGATGATCTTCTAAACCAACATCATTTTTGTCAAGGTTTTATGTTGCATGCAATTACAACACTAAATGATGGTTTTGAATTTTGAGCTAAACTTAGCATATTTTTGTGTTTTCTTCAAGGATATATCAAGAGGTAATAAGTTTGTAGCGTATATGGAAGAATTACACTACCCTCAGTACATTTTTTAAGGATTTGAAACTTTTTGCAAAGAAAGCAGGATGCTACAGGAAAGTTCGCAACGCTTTGACTCAATGCCGCTATGAACTGGCCTTTTTAGGACAATTTTCACCATTGCACTGTGAACTCGGATTTTTCAATATTTTGGTGGGAAGGGAGGTTGCGAGGTGTCAAGGAGAACTCGTACCAACACTCAAAGGATCAATTTTACTTTGGAAGGCCACCTTCCCTAAGGAGTTGCAAGCATAAAGACACAGCATCATTTGTTGAGGACTTGTTGCATACGTTGCCAACATATTCCTTCAAAATAGCAGTTTGTTATTTTCTGGTTGTACCCTGTTGCCACGCTTCCCTTAAGCATTGAATCCTATGATAAAGTTAAGGGACGAATTGTAAAGCTCTCTTTTGATGATTTTGGTTATTTAAGAGGCATTGTAATAGGAGAAGAGGTTCGAATGGTTGAACACAAAACTCTTATCCTTAGTCTTTTATTGTAACAAAGTTTTTCAGGATGTATGAACCAGATTCAAGAAAAATTTAGTGGTGGAAATCAGTATTTATATTATTTTCATCTCTTTTCTGTCTCACTTTGATATCAGTCTCCGGTGAAGGATTCATCACACTATTGTTTCTTTACTGCAGTAAATGATTTATTATAGTATTGTATGCAATTGATCAGAGTGATCTCCTCTTTGGATTAAGAAGTTCTTATTCAAATGAGTTTTCTTTCATGTGTCCAAGAATTACATGATGTAAACTGACACACATATTACACCTTTCTTGCTAAGTCCTTCATCTCTCATTTATATCTCTTAAACCTTGATTTGAAGCTATTCAAAGCCTTGCTTGTTGGTCAATATTTCATGAAAGGATTTGTGATTGACATCTTAAACTGAGTTTTACATCCATTTTCCACACTCTTTAAAACATTATATTTACATTTTGATGGGTATTAGGCTTACATCTACAACAGTCTAGGTGTGACTTCTAGTGCTAACATTTTTGGCACCGTTATCAGGGAACGGATTGAAGATATTTCCTCGGGTTGTACGACAAAGACACTATTGATTTTGTTGGTGTACAGAAATCAGTAAACAAAAATACTGCACAGTGCACTTAGTGCCTCCAAAGTTCAACTATGGCTCCCAAGAGTAGGCAGATGAGGTCTAATCCACAGTCACCTCTAGCTGCACCTGAACCTGATCTAGAAAAAATCATAAAGAAGGGAAAATATTTTCAAGGAGCCTCTTCTTTTAAATTTTCAGGTACTTCTGGAGACTTACCTGACTCTGCTTTCCGTACCCCAGTTATTGTTTCTCATGTTTCTCATTTACCTATTGTTGAAACTCCTGTAAACTCAAAACTAGGAGATTTTCCTGTAGAATATTCAACTTTTTCTCCTGAGCTGAAAGAAGAAAAATTGGAAAATTTTGATTTTCTTGCATCCCCTAAAATTGTTAAGTGGTTTAGACTTGAAAGTTTGGAAGATTTCCCTATATTAGGTTCTCCTTCTCCCCGTTCTTTTAGATTTTATGTAACCAAAGAGGAAGGAACCTCAGTTTCTATTGAAATTCCCCAGCTTCATCTAAGCCCCAACCACCTTCTATTAAATCTCAATTTCCTCCACCTTATACTCCTCCTTTTCAAAACTACCTGTTATACAGATTGCGTATTTTCCTGTCAAGTCACCCTTTACTTCTCCTAAAGGTCAGAGTCCTCCTTTTCCAAATCAAATGGCAGGGGTTAATCCTCTTTAGAACATAATGGATGCCATTTTCGTTGCTAGGTATGCACCATTAGTGCTTCCTTAGCCCAATAATGCTCTTCCAATAAGAGATTACCTTAAGTATATGCCTAAGTTCACCGGAGAGGAAGATATCACTGTAGAAGAACACCCTGTTGCATTTTACAGTTATGCAGATAATTTGAATATTGAAAATGAAGATGTCTGGATGAGGGTTTTTCTGCAAATTCTATATGGAGAGATAGAAAGTGGTTTAGAAGTCTAGCTCCTCGATCAATTGTTGTAATTGAAGCCCTAGATGATGCCTTTTTAAGACATTGGGGTGACAAAAAAGAGTTCTTATATTACATCACAGAATTTGGGGCTCTTAAAAGGAAAGAAGGTGAATCAGTGTCAAATTTTTCAAAGAGATTTAACAAGATGTGTAACAAAATTCCTACTGAGATTAAACCTATTGAAACTTCTGCTAAAATAACCTATGCAAGTTCCTTTGACCCATAATTATGTCTTTTGTTGAGAGAAAGAAGGTCTACAACATTATCCCATATGCAAGATGTTTCTCTAGAGGTTGAATCAAACATATTGGCAGTTGTTGACACAAAAATCTGCTCCGGGCTCAACATGGTGTTTTACACAGTCATTGCTCCACAAACGTCCCTCGGTGATGTGGTTCCAATCGAAGACAGTGGCGAGGGTTATAGTTACTGTGGCCTCTACCCTTGAAAGAGTATCAGTTGGATACCTTCAGTGGATTTTGAACCCTCCCACATCTTTTCTTCCTCATGTCAAGATTGCTCGGTTCAAGTTTCATGAGCTAAGCATCCAGTTTACAAGAATTTTAACATTGGCCCCGTTCACCTGACACTAGGCGGGTCCCTTGGGAACATGGTCCTTTCGCAAAGGATAATATTAAATATGGTCACAATTTGAGAAATACAATGCTTCCATGTTGTAGTTATTAGGAAAATATTTCCAACAGGTTATCATGAGCCTGATTCCAAGTCCGTATGACCCCGTATGTAGGATGCAAAGTTAGCGTCACCCGAATGGCCATAACCAATAGTTGTGACTTACTGGTCTAATTTTTTTGAGATTTATATTTCAAAAGGAAAACCAAACCCAAACATGGTGTAGTGAAGTGCAATACCTTTCCAACGGTATATCTCGTGCTTGGTTTCGACCTCCAGTTGGTAAGAACGAGCTTTCGCAAGTTCATGACAAATTTTGGACACCACATTGGTTACAGTGCTTCGGGTTTTAAACATTGTTGGTAAAGAGTTTTAAATCATAGATTCAGCGATGCCACACTGTAATAGACTCAAATACCTTTCCAACAACTCCTCATTCGCCTCATTTCAACCTCGAATGGCTCTGTTAGAGTTATCACAAGTTGGTCAATTAGGTCGGGCAAAGGGGGGAAACCAACTCGCATGGCAGGGTTTCATGACAGCTAAAACAATCATTAATGACCTCAGCACACAAATATATGGCCACCTCATCTAAGTACTCATAGATACCTTTCTGAAGGTACCTCATTTTCCTCGATTGGATATCGTATGGCGATTTGGCGCCTTTCGCAAGATTGGGTGTCATGTAGGCCCACCAGAAATTTAGGGGTTTTAAGCAGTCGTTGTTCTAGGCCGAAATTGAGGGCTGAGGTGGAATTATTTCAGATTGGTGACAGAATATTATCGACGATGTCCTCGAGACCTTTCCAACGACGTAACCTGCATCCAATTCTGACTCTGTCTCACCTGACAACCTTTTTGGGGCTAAGTCAACAACAGCAAGGTCAAAGTCAAAGTCAAAGTCAAACCTTGACTTGCACAGTTTTCAAGGAATATTAAAAATTAATTGGAAAAAATTATAAAAAAAATTCAAAAATTTTGGAAAATTGAGGAGACGACACGCAACCTCCTCATGCAATTTTTGGGGAATTTGATCTTTTTTTCAAATTAAAAAAATACAAAACCTCCCCTCTCCACTCTCTCAATGGCAGCAGAAGGAGGTCTCTTGGCAACACATGCAGCTCTGCATTGGGCAGCCAGCCAACACCATGCAATAATCTTCAGACATTGAACCAAGTAAACCCCCGTCAGTCCCATTTCAAAAGGAAAAAATCTTGTTGGATGTGATGAATTTTTTGCATAGAAGAGTGTTATTTCTACCTCCAGGATGATTGTCTCAGTGTTGGTTCAGATTTCAAGTTGATTGTTGGTTCAGATGTCATGTTTGTTGGTTCATGTTTGTTGGTTGGTGTATTCAATTATTTTTGTGTGTGCAAAAGATTCAAAGGGGAGGGGATTCGAACCCCTCTTGGGCACCAGGCCCAACCCTCCATAGCCCCTTCAGATATTTAAATTTCTAAGTTGGGCTGAAATTGCAGGCATGTGCATGGCCATTTGTAGGCCCTGGGATTTGAACCCCGACCCCCTCCCTTTTCCTTTGCTCAGAATTGCCCAGAAAACCCCATAAATCAAGAAGGAGGGGAGGGGAGGGGAGGGGGTTTAAACCCATGACCTCCCTCTCCAAAAAACTATGTGAAAAACCCACTTCATAAAAAATAAAAAATAAAATAAAAATCAAAAATCAAAAATTAATTTTGGTGGTGTTTGGCCACCCGTCCACCACCTACATGCACAACCACTGCCACGACCTTCCTCATTCCCCCTCTCCTTCGCGCTCGGCCCTCTTCCCATTTCCCAGATGTAACTCAGCTCCCTCCTCCATGCAGGAAGCCACCACTTCCTCCACTCGGATCCCTCCTCCATGCAGGCACCCACCCCTTACTCCTCTACCACTCCACGCGTGCAGTTCCTCCCTCCATATCCTCAACCTTCCCCCACCTATGGGCGCCCTCCTCTTCCTCCACCTCCGCCATCCCTTTCCCTCCCCTCCTCTCCATTCCTCCCCTCACACACCCTCTGTTACCATTTCTCCTCTCCTTCTCCATCTCTGGGCTACCCCCAAAACCCTAACACTCCCTTTGTTCTCCAGGCCTTCGCACAGCCACCACCACCCTCCTCCATTCGTTGCACCTCCGCTTGCGCTCCTCCCTCCACTCCTCCTTCCTACGCCCAACCCCTTTCCTCTCCTCCATTCCTATGTCGCAACCCCATCATGCCATTCACTCCATCTCCT
>SNQJ01S0002687.1:31885-42789 GCA_010110895.2 Picea sitchensis
TGAAACTGATGGAAGAACAAGAGTATATGCATGTTGCACTGGAGGTGCATGCAAAGTACTCTCCTTATGTGTAAGTAGAATAGAGGAGTCATCGTCATAAAACTTAGTGAATTTATACAACCTTGACTTGTGATCCACCTCACTAATTGCAATGATGGAATTGTCATGCATGTCAATTACTGAAACTAAATCTGATGTAAATTCGACCCTTTTACTTTTCTGAGTGATTTGTTAAACTGAGAGTAAATTCATAGAAAGCTTTGGAACATGTAAAACATTCTCAAAACTACCATTATGGAGTTCCACTCTCCCTTCTCCTGCTACTACTACTAGAGTATCATCCCCCATGGGAATAAGGGGTCTTGAGCATGGACTCAAAGAAGAGAAAACTTCATCTTTCGTTGCCATATGATGGGATGCACTGGAATCTATAATCCATGAATCAGATGAGGAATTAATTACAACTAGAGCATGATGATTATCTTTCTTAGGAGCAGGATCTTCTTTCTTCCGCTTCTTGACTCCCTCTGGAATGAAGTTTCCAAGGTTGTTTTGTTGAAGTGTCTATGCCATAAGATCGATTTGTTTCGTCATGCATGTGGATTCTTCATGATTCGGTTTATTCCAGTAAGTGCATTGCTTTCCCTTCTTCTTCTTCTTAAAATCTGAAGAGTCTTTGGAACCTGAAGAATCATTGAAGGGTTTGGAATATCCCTCCTCATTCTGTTTGGATGACCCTTTTCCATCATGCATGGTGAGTGAATGTGCTTTGGGATCTTTCATGAGGCCCATTTGTATGAGTTTTTTCTAGTTTTGTGTAAGAAACTCAATGAACTAAGCCATCGTAGGGATTTTCCAATTTGTTCCAAAAAGACATCTTCCAGAATGGAAATTGGAGACATATACAGCATATTTTGGTCCTAGTTTGGCCAAGATTGTTAAAATAAGTTGTTTCTCTTGTGTAGACTTGTCAATACCACATTCACCCAAGCTCAATAGCAAAGATTTAAATTTAGTAAAGAAATCATGTATATTATCAAAACTTTTAGGCTCTAAGGTATTCAACTCTACCTCAAGCATATGACCATGCATCACATCCTGCTTTCCAAAGAGTCATTCTAGGGTGGTCCAGATCTCATTTAGAGTCTTACATGCAACAACATGAAACCATAGATCAATGGAGATTAACTCAAGAAGTAGTCATGTGGCCTCATCCTTACGGTTCTCCCATCTCATCTTCTCAATCACTGATGCAGGTTCTGTTTCTGTCGCCATCGTCAAATTATACAGTCCTTTCCTTCTGAGTTGGAATTCTACCTTGGGCTTCCAATCAAAATAATTGTATGGTGTGATGATTACCACCAAGTTTGACTGTATAATACTTGTCATATCCATCTCTCCCACTATTTCTAAGAACCACTAAAAATTTACTCTCAATCTGCAAGTGAAAAATTAAGAAATCACGACAAAAATAGCACTTTAAGTGAAAATTCGTATCAGTTTCAAGAGACGATCTTCCGACTTACTTTCTGAGCAAATGATGAGGAATCTCGCCAAACGATTGAAAACCCACTTGCAGAATGGGTCGATTTACTTCTTATGCAAGTCGTTTCCTCGAAAACTTAATATTTTGGGAGCAATCATTGTAGAAAGGTATGGCCACAGATTTGTATCAGTTTCAGGAGGCTATCTTCCGGCTTACTTTCTGAGCAAATGGTGAGGAATCTCGCCAAACAGTTGAAAACCCACCTGCATAATGGATCAATTTACTTCTCACTTGGGTCATTTCCTCAAAAACTTAATATTTTGGAAGCAATCACTGTAGAAAGGTACGGCCACATATTCGTATCAGTTTCAAGAGGCTATATTAAAGTTTACTTTCTGAGCAAACGATGATGAATCTCGCGAAACGGTTGAAAACCCACTTGTATAATGGGTCGATTTACTTCCTTTGTGGGTCGTTTCCTCAAAAACTTAATATTTTTGGAGAAATCACTGTTGAAAGGTACGACCATGAATTTAGCTCGTCGAAACTCCGATTTTCCTTATTCTTTGGCTTATCTAGCTTGCTCCAAACAGCGTAGCTCTGATACCATGTCAGTGTTTCCTGGAAACCTGCACAGGAGATCTAGCTAAAGCATACAAAAACAAAGCTTATCAAGAAAATGAAGAGAGATACACAATGAAGAATGATAATCAATGTATATTATTATCTTATCAATGAGTGAGTGATCTTCACTCATATAGGCAATGACATCCTATAATTAGGAATGCATGCATAATAGTGATGGTCTAAGATTAGAAAGTCTAAAATAGAACTAGTCAATTAAATCTCAATGAACGAGTGTTACTCCCACTGAACTAGTGTGCTGAAAATAGAAATTTCTCCAACAAAACTTTGTTGTCCCAAATAGGAAAATTGGTTATTTAGGTCAATTTCCCCCCACGGGAAAGCCATTTTAGTTGGTTGTTATACACCTTTTATGTGCAAATTTCCATTACATTTAATTCAAATTTTCCATACATAAATACTAAAATTTTGTTGTTTGTCTTCAAGGACATAACTGATCACCTATTTTGCTTCTCCTAAACAGTTGGGGACCACTTAAAGACCTATTTGGGGCAAAGGGGTCAGCAGAAAAGCGAAGAAAAACATCTAATTTGATCGGTAAATCGAACCAATCACTCTCATATTCACTTTATATATCACTTGCACTCATTCCAAAATTTTGGGCACAAATACCAATGTTGATATGCTTAGTTTGTATAGATAGCTTGAGTAATTTACTTGTGAATTTATGTTTATAAAATCTTATCTATACTTGCTTAGATAATCATCACAATTTCTAAATTTCAAACACTAAACTTCCAATCCCCATACAAGGAATCAATTCGGGATTTCATGCACATGGGGGCCTTGCCGCTCGCAAAGAGCCTCAGCCCATTCCTTTGGGTTGAATGGTGTAACCGTTACTTGTAATTAGTTAATCTTGTCATATTTTCATCATATAATTTTTCATTCACTAATCTATAGATGGCTGCCCCTAAAGGGGCCATACAAAAATCAACAAGCTAAATACTTGCAAAAATCTGCAAAACACTTGAAAACAATTCAGGGTTCTATGCCATACACTCAAAACAAACTTATACTATTTAGTTACATACATATACATATTATTTAGCAGTGACATATATGTCACCTACCTATTTATTTGTTTTCTGTATATAATTTTAGATAGATTTCAAATTCAGTAACCAGGAGGCACGCTTGGGAAAGAAAGACGTGACCTCGCCACGTGGATGGCCTGGTGTCTCATTTCAAAGAAATTTCAAATTTGTAGGATACTAAGAGTTAAAGCCGGAGAGTCTTCATCAGGAGCCCCTCATAAGTTGTCTAGTTAGTATAACTCGAGTGGTCTTTCCTTCGTACCACACGGTCAAGGAGTTGATTAGCTTAGCTTGGTTGGAATACTACTTTGCTTACGTAAGCTCAGCTAAAACTCTCTTTAGGGGGGTCCTGGGCCTATCCATTTTCGCATGTATCATTCTTCCATCCATGCAGCTTTAAGAGCCCGAAAGCGCTAGTCACGAGAAGTGGTTAATCCCTGCTTCTCTTAACTGCATGGACCACTCTTCAACCTAACCACTGTGGTCTGTTAGGACTACTCTCCTTATATTGGTTGGCATAGTTCTGAGATGTGTTTTCATGATCTGGATAACCTTTAAAATAGTGTGGTGGCCAAGGCATGTGTTAATAACAAAAAATCACCAATAAAATACATTTAAATTCAACATTTCGTCAGTCCACCCTTCACCCACGAACCGAAAACTGAAGTTGTGAATATTTTCCCCTTATAGTTGTAACAACTTGTTAAAAAGTTTGTTCACTTCCTTTTACAATTTCTTTTTTTCTATGACTTTCTTCCGGGATCACTTCTCGGGTCACCCCGACGGGTATCAAGCCATTATGGGCTTGTTTCTCTATCTTAAAAGCTTTGAACAATTTGTTGTTCACAATTTACGGCCATTTAAAAGGACTTGGCGGTAGCTTTTAAGCTCACGTTTCCCACTTGTTTTGCACTTTTTTACTTGAGCCATCCATTGGTTAATTGTCTAGGACACCGGTTTACCTCGGGGACCCATTCTGGGCCATTTTCCAATGCTTTAAGGAAGCGAACAACTTGTTGTTCACCTTATTTAGTTCATTGTCCAAAAAATCAGCGAGCTTATTTTCACCCTATTGTCCATAATTTTCACCCCCAAAGATATTTTGGCCATCCAGGAAGCTGAGGGACAACAACACCCAGGGTGGGTGGTCCTAAGAAAAACTTTTTGTAAGTCTTTCACCTCTCTTTTTCCCCCTTCATTACAACCACGGGCGAAGGATCATTTGAGGTGCGGGTAGTCTTTGCCTCGTGTCAAGCTATCAAAAAGGTTGTAATCGACTTCACAGCCGGGTAGGTCGGATCTGTCCCAACGGATAGATTTTGCTTATAACAACAACAAATAAATTGAGGGGCAAATATGATAGGGATAGAAGAAAACAAAAAGCAAAAGCCTCATCTTCAGATGCTTTAGGAATTAATCCCCAAGTTGTTGAATTGACTAAGTTGGTTAACTCACTTTCTGCAAAAATGGAAAAATTAAAACTTGAAGGGAGACAAACAAACAAAAACCCTCAAGATTTTGGAAATAGAAATAATTTTAGAAGACAAAAAAATACACCTCAAATTCTACAGAGAGATCAGAGAAATAGAGAAGATCAGAAGGTTCAAACATCTCTACAAAACAATTTGGTTGTGTTGGATTACTGAGAGGGGGGGTGGGGAGAGATCAGTAATAGAGCAATTCAATCATTTTTAACCATGAAATGCAAGTGTTATATCAATGTAGCATTATCCTCCAATAGTTGCAGAGTAAATAAACAATGAACAAATGAACAATCATACACATACACAGTACACCATTGTTTTTATGTGGAAACCCAAAGGAGGGGAAAACCAAGGAATGTTTTTTCTTATATGTTTTTAAGAATTACATGCATTGGAAGCACCAACTTCTTTTGTTTTCCAGCTGCAACTGAAAGGAGGCTCCAACCCCCTAGTTTCTTAGGCTACAACCTGAAGGAATATCCAACTCTCTAATTCTTTGGCTACAACCAGAAGGAGGCTACAACCCTCTATGTTCTCCAGCTACAACTGGAAGGTGGATACAACCACCTATCATTGCCTCGTCCAATCGCCCTGAAATATAAGTAGAATGATGAAACCAATGTCACACTATCACTGTGATATATATTGTTGTAAACCTGTATCAATCAACCTGTAATCAACATGTACCATAAACAAGTGCATCAACCATGCACCAACATGTATCAAACAACCTGTAATCAGTCTGTACCACAAACAAGTGCACCAATCTGTACCTCAACATGTACCATCAATGAGTGCATCAACCATGCACCCAATATGTATCAATCATGCATCAAATACACATAAACTATGACTCATCAAGATGTACCAACATCGTCATCTATACACCTCATGTATGTGTCAACTCATCAACTACTTGTCTCAACCATGTACCCAACATGTACCTCAACCAAAAGTCTTCATCAGTTTCATCATCCAAATCTGATTTGTAACTCTGTAACAGACCTGGTGTATATGATCACATACCTGCAAACCTTTCTTAATTTTAACAATACGAGACTAGCATTTTCATCAAACTTTACTTTAGTCTCACATGACTAATTTTGGATTAGTCAACAACCATAACTTGCAATAATCATAACTATGTACCTGTAATGAATAAAGATTTGAAAATGGTGCACAATGTTCTTCGGTGTCTTTTATGCAATTCCTCCATATTTCACTACTTGGAACCTCTCGTAAAAGGAGTTATAGCAAAAATGGCATACCTTGTTGAATTGTGGTTTATTCTAGAGAGCGAACTTGTAGAGCATTCCCTGCATGGAATATTTGTTTTATGGATCTGAAAATGGTACATGGAATACTACTGTCTATACTCTAACAAATACATTTGGTCTTACTAAATTTGGATCTGTTATAAAGAATTTATGACGTTTTTACCTGAAACGCCTATTTTAGACTAGTTTTAGGACTACCCACAAACCCTATTTTCCACGGAATGTAACTCCAAAAATACCACGACCCACAAGCTGAAATTTTTATCACGGCTACTTGAATATGTTTCCTCAACGACGTCTCAATTTCACGGTCTGAATCATTCTAGAAAAAATGTTATTTCAAAAATGGTGAGATGACCTGTAAATAACATACCTTAGCAAGCATCATCAAAAGAATTTATCCTCTCTTGAATTTCAGCCTTCTTTACTTCAACTTCCCTTTGAAATTCGGCTTAGATATCCTTTGATTACCTTAGTCACTTGTAGATATTCAATATGCTCAAGTGTGATTAAAAATGAGATACCCTTGCCTCTTATTTATACTTTCATGTAGCTTCCACAAAGGGTCACCTTCTAACCATCTTAACCCACTTTCCTTATTTTAGGGCTAACTCACTTCTGAGCACTTGTCCACTTAGTAATTTCTCATTAACTTTATTATTTAAATAATTTATTTTGTATCCACTTTGACTTATAGTACATTCATCACTTCACTTTATTATTAAAATTACATTCTAACCATCTTAACCCATTTTCCTTATTTTAGGGATAACCCACTTCTAACCACTTGTCCGCTTAGTAATTTCTCCATTTATCATTCAAATAATTTATTTTGTATCCTCTTTGACTTATAGTACACTCATCACTTCACTTTATTATTTAAATAATTTCTTCTTTGTAAACACTTTGACTACTTTGTCGTTTTGGGGCTTCTAGATGACTCATGAGAGTTCTCCAACTTCACATGGTCATAACTCTCTAATCGTGAGGAGTTATGTGACGTTCCACATACCACCGAAAATGGCATGACATGTACTATCCATAAAGAATAGTCTTACCTACAATATATCAAAACTCATACCATTATCCATCAAACAAACTTGGGTCCATTACCCAAACCTTTGTGCTACCAGAATTTGCTACCGAACTTATTCAAGAGTTGACATCAATGACAACCAACCCAATTAATCAACAATCTCACCCTTTGACATTGATGGAAACACTCTGATACAATATTGAATTCATTTCACTCATGCATTGTGACCATCGCTCCCCTTGGAACCATGCCTCTATGCTCTGCATATGATAAATCTCTCTCCCTTTGTCATCAATGGAAAATATATATTTCCCTCCATGGTTGCTTCCCCTAACTGACCTGTCCTTGGGGATACTCCCCCTGACTGGACTCTTCCTAAAATTGATCTCCCGATTTGAATTTTCCTCTTTATGGTGCTTCTTTGTGTAGATCTAAGACATATAAGATAAGCATTCAAAAACATTCATTTTGGAGTAGAAATTACTCTGAGTTTCTGGCTTCAAAGGCTTCCCATGGAAGCGGTTTTGTAAAAATGTCTGTCACTTGTTCTTTTGTGCCCACAAACTCAACTCTGATGTTCTTCTTTGCAACCTATTCCAGTAGAAAGTGATACGTGATTGGAATGTTCTTCGTCTTGGAGTGCATCACTGAGTTCTTTGAGATATTGATGGCACTTGTATTATCATAATAGATTGGAATGGGCTCATCATACTCAACTTGTATATCTGTCAGAGTTTGTTTCATCCATAGGACCTGTGTACAACATGTTTTTGCTACAATATACTATGTTTCGGCTGTAGATAAGGACACTAATGATTGTTTCTTGCTTAGCCATGATACTAAACACTCACCCAAGTAGAAAGTTTCTCCACTAGTGCTTCGTCAGTCATCAATGCAACCTACCCAATCTACATCTGTGTAGAAAATAAGTGATAGATCATTTCCTTTTGGATATCATAATCCAAACTCTGATGTTTCTTTGAGATATCTGAAAATTCTCTTCACTTCTAATACATGTGATTCCTTTGGTGCTACTTGAAATTGTGCCACATGTCCATCTACCTGCATTACATCTGGTCTGGATGTTGTCACATATAGTAAGCTACTAATCATTGACATGTATTGTCTCTGGTCTGTAGACTTTGAATCATCATCTTTGCTCAACTTGCAATGGTTTGCAATCTTTCATTCCGAACCTCTTTAGCATTTCTCTGATATACTTAGTTTGATAAATAAAAATTCATTGGTTGCTTTGACGTATCTAAAGACCCAAAAAGAATGATAGTTCTCCAAGTAATGACATTTCAAATTCATTATGCATATCCTTTGCAAATTTATGGCTTAAACTGTCACAAGTACTTACAAAAATAATATCATCAACATAAATTTCAATTAATAAAATACTATCTTGTGTTACCTTGATGTAGAGGTTGTTGTTTGCACTTCATTTTCTGAACCCTGCCTGTTGTAGATATTTATCCAGTCTAGAGTACCATGCTCTGGGAGATTGTTTTAGACCATACAATGTTTTCTTTAATTTACATAAATAATATGCGTTCTCTGACAACTGAAATCCTTCTGGTTGTTTGATGTAGACTTCTTCTTCAAGTTCCCCATTCAGAAAAGTTGATTTCACATCCATCTGATACACTTTAATATTCTTGGAGCATGCATAAGCTAAAATCAATTGGATTGTTTCCATTATGGCAACTAGGGCAAATGTCTCTTCAAAGTCTATTCATTCAACTTGTGTGTATCATTTACATACCAATCTAGCTTTGTTCCTTGTAACTTGTCCATCTTCATTCAATTTATTTATGAATACCCACTTTGTGTCAATTACATTCTTATTCTTTGGTCTTGGAACCTATTCCCAAGTGTCATTCTTCTCTATTTGATCCAATTTTTCATCCATGGCCTTATTCAAAAATTCATCATTGTTCGCCTCTTCTAAATTGCTTGGTTCAATCGTAGATGAGAGTGCTAGGTGCATTTGTTCTGACGAACGGATTCTTCTTCTAGTCTCAACTCTTGCATCTTTGTTTCCGATAATCTGATCTGAAGGATGATTCTTTTGTACTCGTTTACTAGGTATCTTTGGAGGCACTTGCTGAAATTGGTCTTCTACTTCTATCTGATCTTCTTCATCTTATGCTTCTTCTTTGTAAAGTTGTTACATTGATTCATTTTCTTCTTCCTTTAATTCTCGTCCACCCATTCTGCCATCTTCTCTTTTGATGTAGCATTTGCTTACAATGCCTGAAAGTACAATCTCTTGAACCTATTCCTTATTTACATGTCCTTCTTTTCTTTCATTTATTTTCCAAACCTTTCTGTATCTGACATCTTTATTTTTCTCTGTAGAATTTTCCTCATCTCGTTCTATTTCCAATGACATCTTATTTTTCTCCTCAGAGAATTTTCTTCATCTCGCTCTATTTCCAATCTTGCAATCTATGGGGCCTGGTCTTTTCTATTATTGTTCTTCAGTGTTTTCTTATCCATACTTTCTATATATGATATCAATGTTCTTTTCTAATTTTTCAAGTATCGACTATGCTTCTACAATCACTTCAGTTATGTGTCCATAGTTTATGACATTTGTAACATTCACTGTTACGTAGCCACATGTCATTTCTTTGCTTGAAATATCTATAACCATGCACAGGAAACCTTTGTCCAAAAATTAGCGGCCAATAAAAACAATGACCATAAAACTTAATTTCAGCATACCGAGCATCAGATCTTCTTTCAGGGTGTAGGTCCTTTAATCTCTATGCCTGACCGATCATGATCTCATGGATTCTTGAAGCTTCAGGATTTGAACATGGTTGGTCTCTTGAAGATGTATCTTCACAGTTTTATTAGACTCCGCTGAGCATGATTCCTTCCTTTGAGTACTTCTACATAACTCTTTATATTTTCTTCATTCTTCTTTTCTAGCAACCTAGAGTGCTTCTCTTCATTCTCTATAACTGATGTGGATGTTTTTGTCTCTTCAACGTTCTTGTTGAGCTAGACGATTTTACTTCTCAATGTGATAACTTCTTCTTCAAGCTTCTCAACCTCTTCTTCTTTCTTTATTATTTGAGACTTCATGACTTATTCTGTTATTTTCGCTTCTTCAAGATGGATTTTTAATGTGATTATTTCTTCTTCAAGTCCTTTCTCTTCTTAACCAAACTCTGCCTCAAGCTGGTTTAGATCGTTAGTTTTTCCTAAAGATTATTTGTCAATATATTCTCTCTCATTTATGTTTCTTCCCTTTGTGTTGTTATGTTGGCTTCCAAATATTGTTTTTGATGTTCAAGATTTTCTTCAATCTTTTTGGCTTCTTCTAGCAAAGTTCTTAAGTTCTCGATGACCTGTTGGGCTTCTTAAAAAATGTGAACACTTTTCTTTTGTTTCATCAATTCTTTCTTGAGTGACTTATTTTCTTCTAGCATTAATCAATTCTACTTCATAATTGTCTTCTTTTTCAATTAGTTTTTCTGTCTCATTTCCTTCATGGCATTCTATTTTAAGATGTTCGTGTTTTTCATAATTAAAGCAAAACAACATACCTATGGTGATTATGTACTCTTCATTTCTGAATCTATTTGACATGGTGAACATAATTCTTCTTGATCTGTATCTCCATCTTCTTTGACATTTTATAAATCTCTGATGGGTGAAGAATATATGTCATGTAACTTATCCCAAAGTTCTTTGGATGATGAACATTTACCAACCTTTTTTCTTACAAGATTGTGTAATCCGTCCCAGACGAAATCCATTGTTATTTGGTTATTCTTCTTCAATTCCTTCTTGGTTGTCGTCTTTTCCCTTTTTGAACTATCATATCCTGTAACAACTGATATCCAAATATAATGTCCATGTGTCTGTAAAAATACTTTCGTCCTTCTGCTCCACATCTCATACTTTAAACCATTCTGACCA
>SNQJ01S0002687.1:60620-93809 GCA_010110895.2 Picea sitchensis
TGATGATCATCCAACCTGTCACTGCCACTATCACATCAACCAACATGTTATTGCCATTGTCACTGATATACCATCATCAACCAACTATAACAAGATCCACTCACATGGATACCAAAACCATCACCATACCATGTACATCACCCATGTACAAGAACTTGTACCATACCATGTACATCAACCATGTACCAACATCACCAAGATGTGTCTCAACATGTACTATCATCACCAAGCATGTACCATAAGATTACCAAGATATGCATCAAGCATATACCATATCACTCATGATATGTCTCAATCATGCCATATACCATGTACCATAAGATATCATCAATAATGTGCCTCAATTAAGTACCATAATATGTGCCTCAAGCATGTGATAAATCACCATGACATATACCAAACCAGATACCAAGATAGCCAAGATATACTTATAACAATGTATCATATCATCACAAAAGTGTAACATATCATGTACCATCATCATCAAGACATGCCTCAAGCATGTACCATAAACATAACCCTCAATAACACATGTAAAGCATACTTATGATCATGTAGCAGACTTGATACACAAAATTACAGACCTATAGTTCTTCCTCAACTTCAACAACAAGAGAACAACATCTTCGTCAAACTTTACCTCAATCTCGCGGGACTAGTTTTGGATTAGTTGCAAACCCTAACTTTCAACAAGCATAACTCTGTACCTATAATAATTTAAGGTTTGAAATTTTAACTACAAATACTATGATATATTTCTTCCATCTCCTCAAAATTTCATGGTTTGAAACTTCTTAGAACATAAGTTATAGCAAAAATGGTAGACCTTGCTGAATTCTAGCCTATTATGGAGAGCAAACTTGTACAACATGCCACAAACTCAATATTTGATATCTGATTCTGAAACTCGCACACATGATACTATAGAATGTTATCTTTCCCCTGAAATTGGCCTCATAAAATTTGGATTCTCTATGAAAAAATTATGATTGTTTTACCCGAAACACCTATTTGAGACTTAGAACACATCATCAAAAGACTTCATTCTCCCTTGGAATTTCACCCTTCTTCACTTTATCTTCCCTATGAAATTCGCCTCATATCTCCTTGGTTACCACAGATAAGAATCACTTACTCACCTATAAGATATTAAATAGAAAGTGTGTGTGAATTTTTCCAGCAGAATTTTTTTTCAATTATATTAACATATAATTTGATTCTCATAGCAAGATTGCAGAGCCAAAAAATTTCAGTGCCAAGATATCTATCACCTACTTTTTTCTTTCAGCCTTCAAAATTGTGAAAGATCAAAATAGAACTACACAAGATTCCATAGTGAGAGGTCCAAAGAAAGCATAAAGGAGAATACCAAAGTTTTGATTGTCTCTATACTGAAACATTTTATGTCCTCAAAATAGAAACATAACTAACAACCTTTTCTCTGCAAGGATAGACAACTAGGTACTATTGATGTGTAAGTACTAATATAGATTTAGAAAATGAGGGGGTCTCTCATGTCCACCAACCCAGTGATTGAAAGTGATTATACCAGCTTGTTTCTGGAGGGCGGCCTTTGAAAGTAAATCAGCTTCCTTGTTGTGCTCTCGGTAGGTATGATTGAAGCTGATCTTCCTGAAGGTGGATTGTAGCTCTCTGACTCTTTCCTTCCAGCCCAATAGAGAATTGACTTGGAGTTTTCCCCTGCTATTTAACCAATCTATAACAATTATGGAGTCCCCAAAGATTTGTAGTGCTTCAATGTTTAATCTAGTTTCCAGGTGGAGAGTAGCCCAAAATCCCAATAATTCAGCCCTGGTGTTGGTACCTGGACCATAGTTGAAGGTCCATCTGTAATGAGAATTCTTCGATATCCTATCAAGCCCCCTACTCCACTCTAGAGGCCATTTGACTGCACTTCTCCATCAAACCAACCTGTAGGCGTACCCTCTGGAATGTGTATCTTAACTTTATTTTTTATTATCTCTTGTATTGGATGTAGGCCTGTCCAATTTGTAAGCATACCAAGTGTTTTGTAGACAACTGCGCTTGCAGATGGAATCCCATTTTCAAAGACTTTTCTATTTCTTTCTAGCCACATAAACCAACAAACTAGTGATGGAAGGGTTAGATAGTTTCGCTCCTTTTTGGTCCATGTATCATAGCAGGCAATTAAAGTGATCCCTTCCCAGGCAGTATTTAGATTTTGTTTAATAATGATCATGTCCCAGACTTGTCTAGTGAAGGGACACTTAACAAATAGATGCACCACTGTCTCTGCATCCCTGGAGCACATATGGCCAACCCAACCTTTCCTTTGCAGAATGTCCCAAGTGTGAATTTTGTTTTAAATAGAAAGCCAGGTGAATAATYTGATTTTTTGAGCTATGTTCCAGGACCACATTTTTCTTCTCCAGCCACCAATATTATGATGCCAGAGTGTGTTTGAGATTGTCGAGTAGACATTTTTGACTGAGAGAAAACCCGATTTGTCACCCCCTGTCCACATGAGCTCGTCCTCTTTGACTTGAAGCTGTACTCCATATATCAAAATCTCCTTACATAAAACTTCCCACCCCAAGGCCAATTCAGCTAGAAGTCTGATCTCATCACTGGTTTTCCAATAGTATGATAGGATCCCAAACCTAGAGTTGCCTTATGAGTGACTTCTTGAGGTGTATATATACTTTTTTTAAGTAACCTCTTTCCTTAACTTCATGGCTTCTTGAACTTTCTTGCTACAACCACTTTACCCTTTCATTAATTACTTGAAACCAATTAGGGACTTCTTAACCCATCTCTGGGGCTTCCATAGGATCTTCTTAAGCCATCTCTGGGCCTTCCAACTTCATGACCTCATAACTCCTCGACCGTGAGGAACTACATGATGTTCCACCTACCATTGGAAACGACACGACAAGGAATATCCATCTATGAGTGTGTTACCTACATTTGTGTTGTATTTCATGTCCTTATTCCTCAAAGAACTTCGGGCTTCATGACCACACCTTTGGGGATTCTTGTAGACTTCTTCAAATCATCTTCCTGTGAGGGCCATGCTTAGAGCTACGCCATAAGGGGACCACTTTGGAGACTTCTCCAAATACACCCATCACACATGTTGACATCAATGAAAACCACTACTTGTTGACATCAATGACAACCAACTGTCCAACAATCTTTTTTCCAACTATACTCAAGTTTGTCTTATTATAACACATGTCAAAAATAGTTGAGAGGGGAAGTTGAAGAGTCATGTAATTGCTTCTTGCGGAATTCAAGAAATCCATGTAGGCAGTTACTGAAAATACCATAAGTAAAGGAAGAGACCCACTTTGAAGGGGATCTTCAACCATTGTAAATTTGGGAACTATTTTCTGAAGTAATATTGAGAAGCCCTCATGGTCGATTTTGTTAGAGAGAAATATTGTTGTTGATAGCTAGTTTTCCTTGAACTACTTCAAGTGATATGTTATGTTGTCTGTATATGTTATAAGAATGTTGTTTCATTTATAGACTTTTCTTATGCGAATATAAATTTCCCTGCAGTTTGGTCTTTTCTATCTTATTAATTATCCCGAGATGATGAGCAATTTACGCATGTGATTTCATAGCTTAGATTAATATNTATATGTTATAAGAATGTTGTTTCATTTATAGACTTTTCTTATGCGAATATAAATTTCCCTGCAGTTTGGTCTTTTCTATCTTATTAATTATCCCGAGATGATGAGCAATTTACGCATGTGATTTCATAGCTTAGATTAATATGGTTATGTTTTTATGTGCATGTGTTATTTAACTCTATTGCTTCTTAACAACTATCTAGAATGAATTCTCACAGGGATTGTTGACATTCCCAACTGCTTATTATTTACTGTAATTGCTCCTAGCTAGGATAGGGTAGATTAGATTTTATTTTATTTTTGCAAGTAGTTAGTTTGCATTTGCATTCCCCTTTGCATTTGTAACCATTCATTCATTCCCAACTCGGTAATGGCAATCGGTCCAAAATCCGAATGGGTCTCCTAACCCAAATGGTGTGTAGTCTAATTGGGATCACATATCGGGGAGTACCCATATATGTTGAAGGGGATTTTGCCCACGCCAACACATCTCTATGACAATTTTTAAGGTCTCGAGCTTTCAACACTTTTTTCAAGCATTTCCCTTGCATTTTTGGCAGTTGACATAGGCCATGCAATTGTCACATATAACGAACATTAAGCTTTGTAGTGGTTCAAGAAATTCCCTAAACAGAGTTTATATGCCAAATTTACAGCCCTAGGAAGTTGATGTATCAACTAGCCTCCTCAGGGCCCACATTCCTTTTGCCATACCATCTCTTAGGGTTAGGGTTTTGGATTTTTAAGGATTTTGCCTCTTAGGACTTCATAGTTTATGTTAAAAAAGGCAGTCTTGACCTCTTGTAATGTCTTATTGTGAATGAATGTAGCCAATACTTTTCTCTTCATAGATAAGCTACCACCATTCTAGCTAGTTTGTATTACTTTGCATTTTATGATCTTTTTCTATTTCGCTCAATAAAAGAATTTGGGTTTTATCGTATTGTTGTGCTCTCTACAATATCTCTACATGTTTCCATTTATATTTCTTCCTTCATTTCATTCTCTACATAATCTAGATCATGCCCCAGTTGTTTTAGGACCTCCCTTGAGGTTGTAGGGTTTAATCATTTAAGGTATGAGAGGACTAAGCCTTTGAAGATGCCCCATGATGAGAGTACAAGCTTTCAAGGTTGGAGGCAAACTAACAACAAGTGATCCTTATTGAGGTCATTGGAGAAGACAAGTACAAGTAGCCCAAGAGCTTGGTAAGTGAATTAGGAAGTTAGGTCAAGATTTGTTGTAAATCCAAGTATGTACCTATAAGATACTGAAAAAGAGAGAGCAGATTTGAAGAGACTTTACAAAGAGGAATTGATTGGTATAAATGGCCAAAGGAAAGACCTAAAGGCACAAGTGAATGATAAATTAATTGTTGGGGAGAGAGACCCATATGGAAAAGTCAAAGTGCCTGGTTTGATCACATAATATGAGTGTCTAAGGTCATATTACTTCCCCCCCCCCAAATACAAGCTCTTTATTTTGCGAAACACGAGACATAGTCATAATATAGCCATGAAAATTGTAGTTTATTTAAAGCCTTGAGACAATGAAAGGTTAAGGAAGCTTTGACACAAATGGATTTGGGTCATCCTCGACCCATATTGAAGCATCTAAGTAACCATGGACCCAATTAGGGGCTTGCAACCCCATCTAAACCTATAGGGTAAGGAAATATCCCAAACAAATGTCCTAAATGGTTAAAGTAAACCAAACTGGTGACTAAGAACCAAAGGACAATGAAAAAAGGAAGATAAAGACCCTACTTTAGCACTATACATCCCTTAGAGCTCATTTATCTAAGTTAAGTCAAGGCGACTCCAATCCAACACATAAGGACGATAGATAGCTATCGATGTCATCACTAGGCAAGTTACACATGGACATGACACAAAAGAGGGGTCACATTACATAGTCCCTATTGGGTAGGAAAATAATGTAAATACTAAAATGCGAAATCCATATGCCATAGTCTTATCTAAATAAGAAAGAGAAAAGGGTCCATGATCTACCAAACACCTTTTCCTTTCATCACTTATGGCCCATAGCCTTTTAAAGTAATGGGTATAATTCAACCTTAAGCCTTTTGAACTTTGATGTCACACTTTTCAAATATTAATCCTTTTTAATTTAGGGTTGTTATTTATGTCAAAGTATTGATCTTGTTCCACATCACTATTATCCACCTCCTCTTTGAATTATTCCTTTTAGCTTGACTTATTTTATATGCTACTTTATTCATTCATTTTGTATATTTGTACCCCTAACATTTCTACGTATCTCTTGATTAATTTTATAGTGATGATTTTTACTTTTATTTTTTTCCATCGTAACAATGAAATCCCATCCTCTAAGAAAAATATCATGATATCGTTCACCCCTTAGGAGAATAAACCACATCATCACTTCACCCATAAATAACAATGTAACCAACTCACAAATAGTTACCAATTTAACTCAAATTTGTAACCTACTCCTAACAAACACTGAAGACAATCCTTTTCCAAATCAAATTACTCTTAATAACTATTATAATGATGATCTTCTCTAAAATTCATTTTGATTTGTTGCCAACTATCTTACCCTACACCAATATTAATCTATCTTTAACTATTAAAATAACTGACAATTATAAATATCAATTATTTAATCCCAATATCTCTTTCTTCACTATTACAACAAGCATATTTGTATTTTATTTGCAATGATCATGTGTTGAGTCCTTTTTATTATTTATTTAATATCCAACTTTTAAGTTATATAATTCTCATTGATTAATTGGTTTAAAATAGTATTATTTTTTATTTAAAATGGAGAGGCTACGAATACTCCCGGAAGATTATGGATACTAAATCACTCCAACAAGTAAAATCCAGAGCTTCTTCATCCAACCTTCAAACCATTCGATTCTTAAGCGTGTAAAACTACTTTACGAATTTGAGTATCGCTCCAAAAAGGAAAACTCAAACTTCTTCGTCCAACCTCCAAGCCATTGGATTCATGAAAGTGGTTATTAAAAAACAAGAAGTTAGTTTATACGAGTAAAACTACTTTGCAAAACTTAAAAACTTACAAGTAAATATTAATTTATAATAAATTTTCTTTATAAGAATATGTAATTGTAACTATAATACATGTTTTTTTTTAAGAGGTTATCAGTTCAAATTTATAGGGGGTAGAGTATGTATATTTTCGTAAATTTTAGTAGTCAAATCGTTGCGCAGAGGGGGTCCCTTGTCCCACAAGCAAGAAGGTCTCATACACCAATTTATTGTCTAGCTTGGCCGTGATCTTAAAATTAAATTATTATTATTATTAGTATATAGATAACAACCCAAAGCAAAAGAGGGACCACACCATATGGTATTGATACTATTATTAACTAGTACTGAAGTAAAAATAGATGCTATCACATAAATCCAAAAACTTGCACTCCAAAGTTAGTTTGTCTTATAAATTGATTCTTATTCATGTGAGAATATTCATCACACATACTCAATAAAAACACATTACATAGTATAACAAGCATTAGCATGGAATGAAATCCCACCATAGGATATGCCTTTGCAATAATAAATTGGAATTACATCACATAGATCTAAGATAACAACCATAAGGCAAAAGGGGCTACAAGGCGCGACAATGATACTATCATCAATGTAAGTATTGAAGTGAAGGAGGATGTTATAACACATAATGGACTGACACCCCAAAGCTAGCTTCAATTTTGACAAAGCTTTTATTGTGGGTATGCCTCATAAACTAATTATTATAAGTGCAATATTATTTATAAAACACACATAATAAGAGTAGAGTAAGTATTAATTTGGAGCAAAATCTAGCAATATGGATATGCCGCTTTAATATCTTGTAGTATGCAACCACGAGCTATAGAGGGTCCATAAGGCATGTTGTTATGTTGTTGAAATTCTCCATGGTAGTACTAGATCGAGGGATGATGCATTACATCTACTTGAGGACTTGCACCCTAAACCCAACTTCCATATTGCCAAAACTTTTGGTGTGGGAAATACCTATCACATTTTTTTTATCATTATTATTCAATAGACATACCCAACACCACTGATGAGATTGTACATTAATTTGAATGGGTTTATCCCATTTGAACATTTTTTATAAGAGGTTTTGAAGAGAAGACCATCAAAGTTGGCGTGGAGAAAATTGCCCAATTCACGTATTTTACACAGTGGACAAAAAGTTACACATCACTTATACAAACTAGTTGACAACAAACTATTAATGTTAATAAAGTGAAAGACATTAAATGTAACAATCTCCTGCATTCCACTGATACATAAAGCAAGAATATACATGACATGAAATCATATTGCAACACATAGAACAAGGAAACCAAACTCATTCTTGAAAACAATTAGAAGCGACAATCTTGCGTTCAACTGAACCATCATTGTTGTGGCTATCAATATGCACCTTGTAACATAGTAGTTAATGTTGTATAGGTTGGGATATATACCGTCTACTCTGAATGTATCTCAAATCTGATGGTATATTTCCCAACATATATAACATTAATTGCTTTGGTGTGGAGTGCATATTGTTTGCCCAATATTGTGGCGCATACCTCTACCTCTAGTTTTGCAATAGATTGATTGGTTTATCATTTTTTCACAATTATAAATAGAGCAAAAACTTTGCAATTGAGGAACAAAAGTATCCCTACGATCACCTGAGATAAGAAGTTCCACACCCAAATATATGGCATCACTCACAAACTTCAACACAACAACATTCCATTTTCTCTTTACCTATTTACATCACGTATAACTTTGTCAATTGCAAATAAGATGCACATCAAAACTATATTTCATTACATATAATCACAATATAAATATAACTACAAGTAGCTTAAGATAGATAGCTATCTTAAGTACACAATCTAGATAGTTGAGATAATATCTCAACTCTCTATGACAAACTCAAACCAAATACTAATCATGGCATTTAACCATTATTCTCCAACACTCCCCCTTAATGGAGAAATGCGATTTTTTAGTTTTTACAATATAAAAACGACATACAATTCATATCTGTCATCTTTGTCCGGTTGGTCTTCATTAGCAACTCTACCCACTCTGCAATCACTTGGTTTTGCTCTTTTCTTCTCCAAACTTTCAAGCTACCTCTTGATCCATTTAAAGTATAACCACTTCAGACCATCATTGATGTATTCACAAGATTAACACTTCTTGAATACCTCAAAGTATAGTCTCGACACTGAATTATCCTATGGATACACTACCATCTGTGAAATTCTCTTGAAGAGAAAATTTTCATAGTTATATAGGACAACGATATGATTACTGGATATCTTCAGTAGTCAATCATACAATTGACCTTCTTTACACACACTACAACAATATAGACAAGGATAACCTGTAACTGACGATCTTGAAGCACCGAAGTACAACAAGAATCTCTAGCTTTTAATAGACTGTAAACATAATCAAACTAGCGAAATGTTCTTGCATGGCATCGAAATACGTCAAGAGCTACTAGCTTAAGATATGTTAAGCTGTTCTTTGGGCGGTTCTTCATCATTTACAAACAAATAAATATAAAGTACACAACAAATACAATACATTTGCAACCCACACCACATAATAAAACTAACAATGAAAAACTACAGCTGGTACTGAGATATCTTGTCTTTAGCGATTCCTTCTTTCATTAGAGCGAGAATCTCGTTGTGACCGTTGAACAAATTCAACACATAATCACGCACCCATCGAGTAGAAAAATTGAAATATACGACTCCTTTACTTCCATGACTCCTTCTACTAAGTCTGTATCCACGATCCAGATGTTTTGCAGCATAGGCTTCTCTTCCAGCACACAATCGGCTTTTATCTCTGCGTAGGGACTGACTACCTCTCGACGACAACATGCATCAGGTAGAAATGTCATTCTTAGCGGTGACTCCATCACTATTTATCTCAGCAGGTCCTTCTTTGTTGCACGCAGTCCAACCCACAATATCCTCCACTTGATAGACACACGCAGCACGCACGCAACTCCAGAAAAAAAAGAAGAAGTTATCTATAGTAATAAAACGATGAACTCACACGCAACAAAACACTCTTCACACCAGGAAATTAAAGCACTCCACTCTCACATACACCTGGGCCTCCCGTGAGGAAGTTACCCAGAGCACTCAACTCTGATACCAAATTGCAAATAGGATGCACATCAAAACTATATTTCATTACGTATAATCACAATATAAATACAACTACAAGTAGCTTAAGATAGATAGCTATCTTAAGTACACAATCTAGATAGTTGAGATAATATCTCAACTCTCCGTAACAAACTCAAACCAAATACTAATCATGGCATTTAGCCATTATTCTCCAACATTGTCTAGATATCCAACTTTTGCAAGACAAACAACATTTCATTTTCTCTTAATACCTATTCACATAATGTACAATTCTATCTAGATATCTAACTTTTGTGATATGTGCACACTTACCCATAATGTTCTAAAACTTGCAACCTCTTCGTCGAAATGAAGGTGGTTGGAAATAATTTTGTTTTCTCTCAATAACACACATTATGCACCTCGCAACAAAGTAATTAATGATGTATAGGTTGGGATATATATCATCTAATTTAAAGTACCCTTACATATACACCATTAATTACTCTATTGATGGGTGCATATTGTCAACGTCTCTTAGGTCTCAACAATTTTACATCTTCTTCATTTTATTTATGAAATCAATACATTGTGTGAAAACCAACACACCATGGGTTTCTTAGGATTACTTTTATGTTGTTGTCCAACATTAATTCGAGAATGTACAATGCAAATAAATTATATTGTGGTTAATTAACAAGTTACTTATCATTAATAGTTTATTAATGTAAATAGTTTATTGCATAATATAAAATTGTATGAACTTAAATTCAAAGACATATATTTTTTTTAAATATCATACATTTCGAGTGATTAACAAACTTACTATGTTTATGGTGAATTTTTTTCTCTAAATATAAATAATTTTTTGTCGAAGTCATAATTCCCATAATTGATGGGAATTTCAATTGTAAAACTTTACCTTAAATATAAATAATTTTTTGTCGAAGTCATAATTCCCATAATTGATGGGAATTTCAATTGTAAAACTTTACCTTTAGTGAATTTGGCCCATGTTAAAATAGTTCAAATCAATAACATTTCAAGAACATAAGTAACATTCACAATTTTTTCTCACCAAAAATAAATAATGTTTAAAAAAATTAAGTTTATGTATTTATTAATTTTCTTTGGAAGGTGGCAAAACCTATCATAACTTGTGAAGACAAGTTGCAGAGTTGTCAACTAGCAGTGAAGACAAGCATTATTGATTGTTATCTCGTATACGGGCATGCCATCTGAAATGACCAGTTAGTGGTCCATAAAGGGGCAAACTTCCACTCATGCCAAATATCTCTAGATCTTGGGTCGTTAACTTCCGAGGAAGATAAACTCTTAAAATAATTTTAGATCTTACTTCAAAACCTTAACCAATTAAAAATAATTTTAGATCTTACTTCAAAACCATCCATTTACTTACTCTATTATATTAATAAGACAAAATTCACCATAAAAAATTATAAATACCAATGTAATAATAAATTTACTTACTCTATTATATTAATATGACAAAATTCACCCTTAAAAAATTAGAAATACCAATGTAATAATAAATTTTAATATATCACATTAAAAACGACCCTTACGTAGCTCGAAGGCAAAACACAAAGGCTGAAAAGACAAGGATCGGAAAATAGGATTCCCCCACTTAATACAAGTCACAGAAGCTCCTTTTAAAAGTATCATTTAATTTCATCTTTTATTTCTTTGTTTTTCCTTTTTAAGGCTGCCTTAGCCGACCTCATTCCGGTGTTTGTCTGCCACTATCGCTTTTCTCTAGCGCCCGGTCACCTGCACGCCACGGCTCCCAGCTTTAACCTCTGCCGGTAAGGGCTTTTCCATGTGACCATCTCGCTGCAACCGACAACGCAAGTAGTCGTCCAAAGAGCCGCCAATTAACCAACCCGACGTCTGGTCCACCAAATTTGGCGGAATATATGGCAGAGAGAAATGTGTTAGAAGAGTCTTATATCATCATCCTATTCCCCAACTCTATACCTTTATTATTTTTTCTGTGCGTGTATCTTCGAAACCCTCATACAGGTGATCAATTTCTCGCCAGAATTCCTCACAATTCGGAGCCTGGAGGTGCCTTGTTTGCCTCTTCTACTCCAATTCGACCCTCTTTATATCAAATTTCATCTATTGCTGTTGCAGTCGAAGAATTTTTTTGGGGGCCGTAACCCCCTTGTTCTGTACTGTAATTATTCCATTTATCACTCTTCGAACGGATTTTGCGGCCCGATACAGAGCGATCGCAGCCTCCGCATTCTGTATTTGAAGATTTAATTGAAGCAAAACCCTCAATTCATTAATCGGTAGGAGAAATGGATTCTGAGGACGATATGCACGATGCAAATGATACCGACGTATACGACAGCGAAGGATATGCGATGGAAGAAGACGATGATGATGAGGAAGACTATGGCTTTGTCGAAAACGCCAGCGATGACGATTCTGAGGAGAATACCTCCATTTCTCGCCGTCCTCAGGTAAATTTAGTTGCTCCTCTTTAACTAACAATTAGATGTTCGCCATAAAAAAGATCGCTTAGTTCTCTAGGAATAATATCGGTCATCCACCAAAGACATTTGCACCGAGGCTGATTTTTGGATTATTTCATTGGAAAACCTGGTCTTTTAACCCTTACACGAGGCAGTCTTGGGCACACATCAGTCTCCGGCCTTTAGAGTTCTTTAGGCGAGCTTTTGCAAAAAAAAGGGACTTTGTTATGCATATTTTAGTTTTACTTACAAGCTTTTCACTGTACTCCCTATCTCTTTCATCAATCATGGGTTTTGGTTGCAGAGGGGATTGGAATAACTTAGTTTCATTTATTGTGTTTATTTGCCATGTGTGTGTGAGAGATTAAGATTAAATTCTGATAAAATTTGACTGTCGATTTTGATGAAAATAGGTCCTATAGACCAATCAGGTCTCAGCGGACGTTAAAAGATAGATAAACAAACATATCTGTATCTTTGTGTGTTTACGATTAAATTATACTTAAATTTGACTTTTGATTCGGATGAAAAGAGGTCCATATAGACCAGGTAGGTCTCAGACTACCTTAGAAGAAAGACAAACAAACAAACAAACATCTGTGTGTGTGAGATTTTTATCTACAGGGGATTTGATTTATGTGGCATTAAGCAAGTGAATTTTCCCCTACTGTCCATGTGTTTAAATGAGTCTTGAAGTTGGAAGAAATTTGTAAAGGTTCATGTATAACATTCTCAGTGTTTGTTTATTTACAAGAGTCTCTCTCGATGATAAATTTTTGGCATTAATTTCTTTATTAAAATTTATTTTATATTAGTCTCTAATCCAAATTTTATAGCCATCAGTGTGAGATAAGTTAAGGACATTGATGATACTAAAAGAGGAACTTAAGGATTTGTTTGAAGTGATTACGAAGCAAAATATTGCGAAGAAGTTATATAAAAGTTTTTAAATCTGGATCCCGGCCAGGGCTATTTTCATCTCAATTCTTATAGAGAATAATGAAACAACTTTGTGGGATGAAGCTTTAATGGGAAAATCAAACGCTTTTCAGAACTAATGCCATTTATTTGATTTGTAGTTCAAGATAGGTTGATTGGAAAAAAGTGTTCGTGATGCCAAGGGCATCGGTATTAGCACTGATGAAAACAATTTGAGCACAAAAGCTAAAGTGGGTGTTTGCAAGACAAATTTTAGTCAAAAAAGGGTAATGAAGGCCAAAATGGAAGGCCATAAAGATGGAGGATTGAAAATTACAATTCAGATAAAAACTATTATTAACAACTACAATTCTCAAGCAGTTGAGATTGGATTATCAGTCTTATTCTTATTTCAATCATGGGAGGTGCTAATTTGTGTAGGCACGGTAGATTCAGAAGAGTTGTCGCTGGTCACTTGGTGAATAGGTTACTTTGGCTGGCCAAGATGAGGGTTCAGATTTGATGTAATATTAGGAGAATATAATAATTTGTTACAGTGTGATATTATTTAATGAATCAAGATTTATTATGAATAATAATGAAGGGTTTATTGGGTAGGTTTCAGCTTCCACTTTTTAACTATATAAATCTTTATTGTAGTAAGTGAGTTAAATCATTACTTATGCTGTTTAATTTTCCTTTACTAATGATATTTTCCTTTTAGATTGGGGTGTTCATTATTGAAGTCTTGCTTAGGTATAGGGAACTTGAAATTTCAGATATCTTCTTGTTCTTTTGATTTTGTGATTAGATAAGATAGATAAGATAATTTTGTTAATGCCCAATGAATGACCACAAAATTAGGTCAATGGGACTGAGGGATACAACAAGTGTGGGTACAATGTGGGAGTGCAAAAGCATCTCCTAGATAATGCTGAGAATAACAAAAAGAAAGAAACCCTCGGTCTAATTACAGCCAAGGAAAAAGTGTATATGACAGTAACATATGTGCGGTGATACAAAGTGGGAGAGTCCATGGTAGGAGTTGGACAATTCAAGAGTCAATACTAGCCTAGAGAGAAAAGATCTGAAGGTAGTGAGGTCAATGTCTCCTGGATATAATGACCGATGGCGAGGGGGGCGGCGGGGGTTGTTCTGGCTCACTGTCAGAGTCCTTGAGTACCATAGGGGGATCCAGCTGTATGATCTTGGGGGGATGTAGGAGCGAGGAAGCTCAATTCTCCTACCATCTGAGGTCGAAGGAAAGAAGCTATGAATAGATCTCTGACTGCTCTGCTGGGGCTGGGGGGCGGTCCGAAAATACATGATTTATTTTTGGCTTTGGCTGAGATGCCTAACTTTTTGATCCACGGGGAAGTCTTGGGATCGTTCCTCTGCAATGCTATTATATCTTTTGAATGAGCTGTCCATGGTTGGATTTTTGCTGCATAACTTCATTCAAGGGGAAGTTTGCCATGTATCTTCTTATTCAAATGATTTTGTGATTGAAAATGTCACCTTTTTTTGAAATGATTGTCTTCGGTGCCTAATATTTCTAGTCCATGAGAAATAATAGGTTGAATGAATATTTGTTTATTTTATCATTTTAAATTTACAAGGAAAAATATAATACTTGTATTCGTCCCTTTAAAGGGTTTATTAATTTGTTTTCAAAATGCTAGATAACAGCCTAGATATGAGTTGGACTTTTAAAGTATTCTGAAGATATGAAACACACGATTGTGGAAATCAAGCTTTAATTTCTCTCTTTACCATCTCCTTTGATGTGAAAATTCTTACTTCGTCAAATTTTGTTACTTTGCAGTCGAACTACACTATTTTAAGTGAGGAAGACATTCTTCAACGTCAAGAGGAGGCTATAACAGCTGTTTCTACAGTGCTTTCTATATCTAGAGTTGATGCTGGGATTCTTCTGCGTCACTTCAAATGGTACTGTATTATATTATTTTAATTTTTACTTTACCTGTATTCATGTAATATTTGTTTCAACTTCCACTGATTCACCTACAACCTTTTTGCACTCCTTTTTCTATGAAAGGATTTCCAGTTCTATTATATCTGCCACTCCATTCATTTTAGAGCAGCTGTTGCCACAATGCTTTGTAGGCTAGAGTTGAAGCTGTTATTCTATAGTCACCTCAAGTTGTATAGTTGCTAGTATCTATTGCTTTATATTCTTTAGACTTCTTTTATACCATCTTAATTTTTGTTGAATATGCATTCATTCATGTCTTGGTAGTAGCAGAACAACTTTTTTGGCAACTTCTTGTCCTTCACTTGTTTTGGAATATACATGATACTTCTTAAAATTGGCTGCATAAGTTCTTTCAAGGAACTGGAAGAGAAAAACCTGTACTTGCTACTCTTTTCATTTTATTGTCTTCAGTGGTTCGATTTTGATGGTGTCAGTCTGTATATACTATACCTTTTAGCTATAACTATCTATTAATAATGTTACCTCTCAAACCCCCACTTTTTGAGATAAAGTCCTAAAGTTTAAGCAAGGCCTTAGAGGAACTAAGAGGGATATCAATTTCACCTCATAAACACCCTCTTCACACCTTAGGCTGGCTTTCCTCCAGCTCAAGGGGGGCCTCCCTAGAATAGCATTGCTAGAGCTTATACAATGAAGTCCAAGGTGAAATGAAGAGATGGCTCTAGCAAAAGAAGTTACAGAGGTTTAGGAAATAAGATAGATGAATGGACCAAAGACTAGTGTCTTTCCGTTGGGCATATGGGATCCAATCAAGGTTCAGTGGAAGGCTATCCTAACGAGGAATAATGTCCATTGAGGCTGAAATGTACAAGCTACAACAACCATTTCTTTGTTGTCCTAAACTGTAGAAATATAACTAAGGAGATTACTAGTGCAGATAAACTCCAATACTTATGAAGATTATGATTACCTGGAATGAAATGTATGTGCATTTAACCAAGCTAAGAGAAAGAATGCATCCATAAACAGCATCCGAAGGATAACATAAAGTAAAAAGGAATAGTATTACCAAATTCACTACTCCATAAATGTCTGTCAAGATAATTCCAACAATATTGGAGAGCATTAAGATCTATAATATATCCTCATCCACAAAGCATTTTCATTACTTCTCCAAAGGCATCCAATAGATATTCCATTAAGCTCCAAGGGATTTCTCCCAAATCCAACGATACATTAAATGGAGAGAACAAACCCTTATATAGGTTTCAACTCTATCTCCTCAACAATAAAGAAGTACTTGTTTTCCTAGATACATTAGTTCTCCAAGGAATAACAATAAAATAACATTTTCAACAATTTCATTACTAAAAGTAGCAATGGCTGTTGAGATTCCCTTTCTTCTCCAAGAATAAACAGTAAAATATCCAAGGAAAACAATACATAGTGTTCTCATGTAATCCACACCACGAGACAAGTCAACAGTAATAAAATAATGGAGTTGGTTATGCAACAACCTCCAATAATATCATAAGAATGTAACAACCTTTTCTAAGTGGTCAATTGACTTTGACAAGTGCTCCAAAGACCTCCATAAAGTTATCCAATAAGAATCGATTCACTACATGCATGCATATGTAATTAGAAAGGGGCCTCATGATAAGTGGCTCCATTAGAAGTCTTCCATAAACTTGCAACCAAAACCCCTCATAAGTGAGATGCCTCCATTGTATGGCCTCTAATTAGACATGAACTAGCAATAAAGTCATTCATGATGAAGGCATTGACTTCCTGGACGAAATGGTCAAATACAAATGTATGCCCGTGTGTGCAATGTGTTAACATGAGGCCCACAGTTCCATATAAAGTTAAATACACATGTCTGCACATCACCTTTACAAGGTTTGAAGTTCATTGTTTAATATCAAGCCAAGCATATGGGACATCAAAAGAGGTAAGGGGATGGCCACATCCACATTAAAATGCATCAACATGTGTGCCCCTAGGGCCTAAAGTGACTTCACCTTCACATAATATTTGCTTGAGCCCAAAGGTGCCATCATTGTGAGCCCAAGGAAATAAGCATATGGCTAGTTCCATAATATAATAATGTGGATCCCATATTAACACCATCCAGGTCTAGTCATGTGGTGACTAGAACATGTAGAACACCCCTTCCTAGTGACAAACAAATAACACCATCATGCACTAGGATCATACCATGTCGCTTGTCAATCTATCATATCCTCTAAGCATTAAAAAAGATAGAAAACTTAGCATGCCTAATCAGTGATTATGCGTGAGTGAAGGGTACATTTTTACTAGGGTCATGACTCATGACAGAGGAGTTCAACAATCAATATCACCAACATTGAGGTACATAGAGGGCTTGGTTTTCTTGATTAAATTCCCCCTTAGTGTTCTTTCCAATCCCCTTCATAGCTTCTGCCTGTTTCATCTGAACCTCTGACCTGCAGGTGCTATCCACCTAAAAACAGCAGAAATTACTGTCTGATAACTGGCTTTACAGCCCATAGAAACAAGTATAAAAACCATGACTTGACACTAGACATATTACAGTCATCCTTTACACTCAAAATAGATTTCCACAGACTCATATTTACCAAGTACCAATACTAAAAGTGGTACCAACTGAAACCAAGAAAAAACATATAAGAGTGTTGGGAATTAAACAGTTTAACTGGAGGAGGCTGTCACAACCCTGTCAATAGATTCCTCCATCAACAGAAAACCAGCAGCAGTATTTAAACNTACCAATACTAAAAGTGGTACCAACTGAAACCAAGAAAAAACATATAAGAGTGTTGGGAATTAAACAGTTTAACTGGAGGAGGCTGTCACAACCCTGTCAATAGATTCCTCCATCAACAGAAAACCAGCAGCAGTATTTAAACGATCTTTGGACAAGGCATCTGCAATGACACTTAGTTCTCGGAAGACATGTGAGTAAGTAATCAAGTCGAACTGCTGAGATATGACTTTGAGCCGATCAGATCAGCAAGTGTCTGTAGACAGATATTCTGAATAGAATGTTGATTGTTAATCTATTTGACTACCAAAAGAGAATCTCCAAATACCTGTAGCCTATAGATCCTTTTGTTAGTGGTCACTAATAAAAGAGCACGCAAAGCTAGGAACTCACCAAAATTGTTTGTGCCCCGGCCCAAACATGCACTGAACTTGATGAAAGGCTGAAGTCCCCTGTAGGTTAATAGTCACTGGAGTCTGAACATAATCTTCAAAGAAAAAGCAATAAAATCTAGACCTGGTTGGTATTTTTTTTATAGTTGTGCACCATTTTAAGATTTCCATTTATTTATTGACAGCCAACATGGTGTTGTGTCTCCTGTGGAAGGCAAGGTGTTTCATATTAGATATTATTTTATTTTCTCACTACGATGTGCTGCAACACATTATCTCCTGTTTTTCTTGTTGACTCTTTCCTTAAGAAAATTTAGATAATAAGTTAGGTATCATATTTGGGCTTACTTTGTAACTTGTTCCTTTTCGTATGATCATATGCTTCTTGTGTCCTTTCTCATCAACTAGATTTTGCTCATCTTCATGGATATTTTTGTTTTATCATATGGCTATCATCGCTTTTGTCCATAACATGGCCTCCAACATGCATTGGTATTAAAATGTGCCATCTTTTGCAGGAGTGTTAGCAAGGTCAATGATGAATGGTTTGCAGATGAGGAGAAGGTGAGAAGGGATGTGGGTTTGTTGGAAAAGCCTGTTGTGGAGGTTAGACCCTATGAAAAGGAGGTAAATAATCTCTGTGGCCTAAATGCCTATTTTTTTTATTTTAGAATGAAAAATATTTACCGGGGCGTTGCGTTGTAATTTGGGTACTGTAAGAATAATGCTACTTAATGCTCTGTAAGTATTTTCTGATTTCCATTGGCATGGGTTTTTGACTATGATCCAATGCTGGCAGTTGATATGTGGGATATGCTTTGATTATTACCTCCGTAGCAGAATGAAGGCGGCTGCTTGTGGCCATCACTTTTGTAGTGCGTGTTGGATAGGTCAGTACTCAAATGAACAGATTAGTTAGATATGTGCTTCTTAAATTTTAGCAACTATGAGCATAGAAGTATCAAGTATTGTATAGGATCATACCATTGTAGATAATGTGGATGCATGATTTGTGGGTTTATTTTTGAAGATAGGTCAGACTCCAGAGGTGAAAGTCAGCTGTTTTAATGCTGTTGTATGGATAAATGTTTCAGTTCTGTTGACAGTTTTCTAACCAATGTGTGAATTCATGAATTTTCCCTTTTCTTCCAAAAGTTAATTTCTTTATTGCTGTTTTTGTTTTGTGGTCTTCATTTGAGATCCTAGTCCCCGAATATGGGAATGTCCCAAATAAACTTGAATGCAGGGTTCATTGTTTATGGGTTCATGATTCCTTTTTTCTTGCTCAATTCCTCCTGTCATATTATTTTTCTAGTTAAAAATATTTTTGTGGTTTGTAGATTTAGCTATCTCCAAAAATTGAAATCAATTGCCGTTCCTTTTGAAATTCTTTTTGGTTGATTTCATTATTGCTGCAAGGGTTCATCTTGTTGCTGTCTTAAACTTTATTTACTACTGTTTATAAATAGAAAATTACCTCACATTTTTATATCCCATGTTTATTAATGGAAAGTTCCCTGGTGTTTTTAAATCCCCTTTTTTATTTTGTTGCAAACTTTGTTCACAGCATTTTATCAACTCATGTAACAGTATTATTTAGTGTTTCTCTAAATTGAATTTCATGTTTAGGATCTCATCATGCAAAGTAGAACAGGTTGAGCCTAATTATGTGTAATATGCAGGCTACATTCATACTTCGATAAATGATGGTCCTGGATGCCTTACTTTACGATGCCCAGACCCATCATGTAGTGCTGCTGTGGGTGAAGATATGGTCCTTTCTTTAGTCTCTGATGAAGATAGAGCAAAGTATACACGGTATCTTTTGAGATCATATGTTGAAGACAATAGAAAGGTTTGCTTCTTTTCTTAGTCCTGCTTGTAGGTTGTAGGAATGTAATTCTGTACTTTTGCAGTTGCATAAACCATGATTGATTAAGCTGTTAGGAATGAAATTCTTTACTTTTGCAGTTGCGTAAACCATGATTGATTAAGATGTCATCCAGTTTGTTTCTGATTATAATTAGCTAAAGAATTATTTCTTTCTAAATGATTTCCTGTAGTGTCTTTTGATAAAGAAAGAGATCGTTGGCAATATACAAATATGTTCCTTCATCAGTTCTATTTGAGAGTGGCATTCAATTCTCACTGGTCTTAATTTTCCAGAACTAATTTTAGATTTTCATTTTATTTGGTTTAGTCCGCTGTTTTTAATTCTTTTGGCTCTCTTAAGAATCGATATCTTTTGCAATAGTTGGTAGAATGATCGAATTAGGTGAATTCCTTGAGAATCAGTAATTTGGCTTTGTTTGTAGACCAAGTGGTGTCCAGCTCCTGGCTGCGAGTATGGTGTGGACTTTGTTATGGGAAGTGGCCCTTATGATGTTACCTGCAAATGCGCATATAACTTTTGCTGGAATGTAAGTTTTTTTATCTTGTATTTTCTGATAGTTTTGGTGATGAACCTTTGTTTTCTAGCAAAGTTGCTAGTATTATAGTTAAATTTACTTACATGAAAGCCAACTTGCTTATTGTTTTTTGGTTGAATTAAATACAGTGTTGTGAGGAAGCTCACCGTCCAGTAGACTGTGAAACAGTGGAAAAGTGGATCTTGAAGAACAGCGCAGAATCAGAGAACATGAACTGGTAAGCAGAGTATTTTTAATAGTAGTTGTCTTTTGTTCCTGTCTGTTCTATTTGCTTTGGATTTCTGTGGTTAGTCGCTATGATTTCTGATTGTATTTATGTTATTTTGGCCTCTGGAAACCTATGCATTTTGGCACTGATGTTGAACTTATTTGTTTTTATGATTATATATGTTGGGTTATGTGTCTGAAAGAGATCTTTTTATATCAAAATAAGATCATACAGATGTTTCCATTTCCTGCGTTAAATTATTGACTACCTTCCTGGCTGATTGGGGTCATTTAGGATTATTTACACCACTGCTATTTCTTGTATATTTTTCTTATGTAACTGCCTGCAAGATACTTATGAGTGGTTTCCTAGAGGAAAAATCTATCGAGGTGAGCATTAACCATTCATGTCATTACAGAGAACTTGACCTGCGACCTGCTAGTATCAACTATTACATTTACCCAGATTATTTATTTCTTGTTTAGAACAATGTTCATTCTATTTAGATTGGAAGATGTTCTTATCACTCACTTGCTAAGTATAAGCTATTACATTTACCTAGATTATTATAATTGGATTGGAAGATGTTCTTCTTACTCCTTTGCTCTCTTTTAGTTTTGCTTCTTATTTCTCTGAAATATGTATGTTTTTAGTTTTCTCTATATATACTGACACTCTGGTTAGTTATGCAAGAATGCTTGCCTTTTGTTTGATAACTTTCTTGTTCTTATTACAAGGTCTTTTTTAACACCATGGTGTTTTCACAGGATATTGGCGAATTCAAAGCCTTGCCCAAAGTGTAAACGGCCAATTGAGAAAAATCAAGGCTGTATGCATATCACATGTACACCTCCATGTAAATTCGAATTTTGCTGGTAAGTGAGTGCCGAAATACTTTTGGCATAAGAAGCTTTTGTTAATCATATTTATTCCTTTCCATTTATCATGTTATGGCAATAATTTTATAAAATCAGTCACTTCATATCATTTTGGGAGTTATCTTTTCCATTTCAATCGTGGTTGCCTTTGTTGTGTTTTACTAGAAATTTTCCCTGGGAAGCTTTTGGTTTTTATCATTTTTATGAGGTTATTGAATGTGTTTATCTGGTGGATGAAGACAGCTGTATATTCAATCAAAACCCATGCTAAGGTTTTACCTAGATGGACCAAGGTGACATATTTTGTATTGGTTTATGTAATACACTTTGTTTTAGATAATGAATGTTTACTATGCCACTGCAGGCTATGCCTTGGTGCTTGGTCAGAGCATGGTGAACGCACAGGTGGTTTTTATGCGTGCAACCGATATGAAACTGCAAAACAGGAAGGAGTTGTATGTTTCTCTTGATCAATGGACTTGTATTTTTGTTGCCATTCTTCTTGTGTTTTCCTACACCACATGAATAAAATCTGTGGAATTTGCAATTTATCATTCATTTATATCATTTATTCTGCTGATGCTAAATGCCATTTTCTGTTATCCAGTATGATGAGTCAGAGCGGAGAAGAGAGATGGCCAAAAATTCACTGGAGAGATACACCCATTATTATGAGCGATGGGCGACAAATGAATCGGTAAATTTAATCTGTTTCTACTATATATTGTATTCATGAAGACCAAGATCTTCTAGCTCCACTTTTTTTATTCATAATTTTCTCCACATTTTAATTCATAAATTGCGGCATGCCTTTTCTTTTTGCTGCAATATATCTGCTCATCTTGCATTGGAGTCTTGTATTTTCAGTGTGAATCCTAACATACGCTTGAATGTGCTTTTATAACAGTCTAGGGCAAAGGCACTGACAGATCTGCAGCAAATGCAAGCTGTACAGGTATAATTGTGTTGTATACATTCATGCTGCATTGGGTTATGTTATATTTTGATAATCCTAATTTGTTGTAGAATATGGATGGAAATCCCTAGCTTTAGAAAGCTACAATGGGCAATACATAGGAATGATGCACATTTAATTTTTGTTTCAAGAGTTAGGTGTTAGTTTGGTCCACTGTTTATATGGTTGTCATTGTTACTTGTGCTTATATTTTCAAATCCTTTAAAAATGGAGTCACTAAAGCTAAAAGAATACACCCGACAGTGTGGAACTTGTTCCCACATTTGAATGTCAGCTTGATTTGTTCTTTTTGGATGATACTGCCTGGTAATTATCTTTCAAAGTACCATTGCCTGCATATTGGAACTTGAAAGCAGTAGATTGCTATATTTGTAACCTGAAAATGATAAAGCGTGATAGAAACTTTTAAGGCTGCTTGCTTTTTCATTGCTGGAGTCCGTGGAGGTTTCTTGTTTATGGCCTAGGCAGGAGGCTTCTATTTATATTTTATTCTCTTTTCGCTGATGGGGGAAAACTTTATATTGTGTTTGCACTGAAAGCCTCACATTCATATTCTTTATACTGACTAAAAACATGCTTTTAGGAGCTAAAAAGCATACTGACTATGCACTGCATTGGTCCATTGGGATTTCCTTGAATGTCCAAGAATGGTTGTGCCTTTGCCTTTGCCCCATCTGGAGCCCTTCCAAATTAGAGGTTGTGCAGGCTGGAGGACTCTTCTATATTCATATTACTTTGTAAACTGATTACACTGAGAGAAGTGAGGTGCATTCTACACCCCAGTATGAGGAAGATGTGTAATTTTCGTGCCTAACATTGGTGTGACACATGGCGTAAGTCGGTCCAATATAATATTTATACTAAAAAAAATAAGAGTCTTCTATGGATGAGATGTGTAAAATCTGTGCTTGTATATATTCCAAGGAAAACATTGTGGGGAGACCCCAGGGATGCTTCCCCACATTCGTGGATGGCATCCTTAGTAAACCCGTCGGTATATACTAGTGTGCCTAACCCATGGGGAATTGAACTGGGCACCTGCTGGCATGGAACTAGTCAAATGCTCAACAACATTAGTGACAAGCGGTTATTCTAACCCCTATATATATATATATATATATATTTCAAGGAAAACATTGTGGGGAGAAAGGGATGCTTCCCCACATTTGTTGATGGCATCCTTAGTAAACAGTCGGTATATACTAGTGCGCCTAACCCATGGGGAACTGAACTGGGTACCTGATGGCAAGGAACTATTCAAATGCACAACGTTAGCAACAATACACACACACCACACAAACACACCAGCATATATCCATCATAACTTGAGAGCTTTTAAGCACCGATAGATTTGGAACTCAATTTCTTTTTGATCCCTCTCGGTGCTTAATAGATCTGGAGTTGAGATGGATCTATGCTGGTGGTAAAACAGTATGTGTTTAGGAACAAATGAGGTCGTTATGCACTGTATTTGGTGAATTAGAATTCCTGGGGCTTTTCCTGCCCTTGACTATTTTTACAGCCATCTTTGGCTTGGTATTGGCATATATGATGTTTGCATTGTGTATTTGCTTGTTGCCTTTGACTTGGAGTTTCTCTGTAGTGCATCTTTTCTCAATACAGTAGAGGGCAAACAACTCTGAAATACAAGTTGAAATACAAAAACATGCATCTTTATGTTGCTTCTTGATAAACTTCAAATTTAGATGTGCAAAGATGCTATTCTTCAATGTAAATAGAAGGGGATTGAAATTTATAAATTTGCTTGCTGATGCCAATTTTTGGTTGCCATCTATTTCATAATGCTTATATTATTGCTGTGGACTGTGCAGATTGAAAAGTTAAGTGATAGACAGTGTCAACCTGTTTCACAACTGAAGTTTGTTACTGAAGCATGGTTACAGGTATCTGTAGGATTCTAGAGAACATTTCTATAATATTTAATATTTTATTGAAATTATTTCAATTGTTTTCTTCCAGATATTGGAAACTATATAAATGTGGCATATGGATACATATTAATTTTCAATCTACATGTTTTGTTTTTAATGAGCTAGATATGGCTGCCTTTAGGGCAATGTGGAGACTCTGCTTTGTTAGAAATGGTACGACATGATTAATTATGTGTGAAAAATAAACTAAGCTCAATTCACTAATAATCACACTTAAGAAAGATAACTTAGGACATGAGATATGTACTGAGTTTAGGGCAATGTGGAGACTCTGCTTTGTTAGAAATGGTACGACATGATTAATTATGTGTGAAAAACAAACTAAGCTCAATTCACTAATAATCACACTTAAGAAAGATAACTCAGTACATGAGATATGTATGGGTAAAATAAATGCCCCTTAATATAATATCAATAATGATATATTTGCTCAAGTGAGACAAGTGCAAATGACGCTCAGGCCTCTATAAATAGGTCTTAGGGTCACTTATGATGTGGATGCCAACCTGAGGTGTGGTACTCCTTGGAGTTCCCGCTAACACCAATGTGCTCCACATCCAACCAGTAAGGGTGTATAATGAATGAATTTTAAGGGCTATTAGGGCCACAGGTTAAGCTAAGCCAACATCTCTCCAAAATTATTGACTACCTGAAGAGGATTTACAGTCTAAAATCTTGTGTTCAGACTCCAGAGCTATCCTACAACGAAGATAATATTGTCAGTTTGTTGTGCAAAATTAGTAGCAAACTTGTAATAAATGCTGTTCGGCAAATGCATACGTAGTACTACAAAGTTATAAGTGTGTGGATGAATTAGTGAGACTCTCTTTTGGAAGGGGATTAACTGCTAAAAGTCTTCTCAAACTGTCCATTGCACAAGATAAGGGGTTGATTGGTGACAATAGGAATTTTGTCTTGATGGTTTAAGGCCTAAGATTAGATACATGGAGTGGTGATTTTACTCCAAAGCAAATTTGATGTCTTGGACGACTTTCTGGTGTAGTCCAAGGATGTTTTCCTTGAATCAAGACTAAGTCTAAGGATGTTTTATTCGAAAGTGATAGAGTGAATAAAGTGCATAAGCTCGTGTAACAAGTAGTAATCAAGCCCAGAGCGATTGAGTCCAGTGTATCTCCTTGTGGTTCTGCTATGGTGCCAGTGCTAAGGAAGGAGCTTGGTGAATGTGTAGAATTTCAGTCACAATAAAAAAACAAGTTTCCTATACTAAGCATCAACGACATGATTGACCAATATGATGCACAATTATGTAAGTGTGTAGATCTCCTCAGCACTCAGAAAAGATGGGTGGAGTGTCCACTTGAAACGTTGGACGTTTCAAAACTTCTGACACACTGTTTTCCAGAAAGCTCAAGCTCATACGTGATGCACAATTCTTTACTATGGATTTTAAGTCTGGATATTTTCAAATCTATATACACAAGCCAGGCATCTAGACGATTGTTTATGAAAACAAAGCAAGGACTGTATGAGTGGTTGGTTATACTATTCAGGTTATGAAATGCCCAAAGAAAATTTATTTGTTTGATGAATGATATCTTAAGACCAATCCTTGATTCTTTTGTCTTTGCTTATTTATATTTCATTCTAGTTTATAGCAAAATTTGGGAGGAGCATATGTGGCTGTTGGTGATGGCGCTTCAAATTCTTAAACAGTACAAATCACAAGATAAAAAGGAAGAAATGCGAGTTCAAATGACAAGCCTTGTTGTATTTTGGCTGTGGCTTGTGGGGGCAACTTCTTTATATACTTGGAGAAGACTAAGGCCATAATGAATTGCCCACACCCAAAGAATCTGAGTATGTTGAAGATTTATGGGCTAGCCAACTATACGAGTAAATTTGTAGAATTCTTGTCAGCCAATGCATGCATTTTAATGCCGTGCATCTATATGGACCATTCAAGAGCAAGCATTTAAAACCTTTTAGCAGAAGATTTGCAAACCGTTGATGTTAGGTTTGTTGAAACCATGATTGTCCATTGAGATTTAGGTTTCAGATGTCAATTGAGAGTAGTGTTAATGCAAAAGGGGAGGTTGAGGTCTTATCATTTCAGAACTTTTTGGTTTTGATGAACTACCTCACATATGACTAAGAGTTATTGTACAGGAGGTGAAGCACTATTGACATTATTCACTAGAAATGGAAATAGTCGTTCACTTGGATGAGAAGTCTGCAATTACAGTACATACAATCCTGATTGAAGCTACAAGAATGTTGACATTTTAAATGGAAGGCAGTCCTACAACAATTCAACTTGGTAACCAGGCATACAAAATCGCATAGTTGTTTTTTTCCTAGGTCTCTTATTTCCTCTTTACAGAGTTAAATCCTTTGTAAACGAGGAATTGTTCAATTGATCCACATAGGCATTGGTTGATTCTAAATGAGTGATTAACTACCCCGGGAATTTTTTGTGCTAGATTGATGGTTTGTGTTCTGGCAAGGTGTGTTGTAGGGAAGAACTACTAACTCTAGTCTCCAATTGGTTGTAGAATCTTGACAAATAATGGAGCAACAAGAATCTTGAAAAATAATTGGTTGTAGAATCATAGCCTGAGTCTGTGACTCACTGAGTTTGACCAAACTTTCTTTTGTTCTGCCTGGTCTGTCTGATGGACTCATTGTGTTCATCTAACTGCATATCCTGGTTGAAAAGTCAGAGAGTGTGAGCAATGAAGTGACTGAAGAACCTGTTAAAGGTGCTAATAAATTACAATGAGCTTGTTGAGTAATGTCCTATAGCACTGGCAGTTGGCATGACTGGTTGCCCAGGCAGTCTTGCAGATGCTGTGACACCACAAGGACACTGCAGTTAAAGTTGTGGGAAGAGGGAGCTGTTGGAAGGGACTTCAGTTTCAAGGGTATCCTCCATATTTGTTTTCTGAGATATGTTGGTGTACTTGGTTTACTCTCGGTGAACATGTCTGCATAAATCTTTGATACAAAGTTACGAATTGGTTAGAATATATCATTCAACAGTATTACTTAAAACACATGAATTAGTGAAGCTTAGTTATTTATTTGCTTTTTGAGATGAACAGATGCTTATTTGCTCTCTTTGTTATTTGTGATTACAGATAGTTGAATGTAGACGTGTTCTGAAGTGGACATATGCATATGGATATTATCTTCCAGAACAAGAGCAGGCTAAAAGACAATTCTTCGAGTACTTGCAAGGTAAGCTTCGTATTTCAGCTGTATCTAGCAGTAGTGTAGTAATTCTTTGCATAGTTGCTGAGCCTTTTGTCTATGTAATGTATTGTGTATGTTTTCTCTCAGGTGAAGCTGAATCTGGTTTAGAAAGACTTCATCAATGTGCTGAGAAAGAGCTGCAAGGTTATATTGATGGTGAAAGCCCTTCAAAGGATTTTAATGATTTTCGTACAAAGCTTGCAGGTCTTACAAGGTATTTCCTAATTCTGAATTGTTTTTTCTTGATGATTGCCGGTATTTCAGTCTATCCAGTAACCTTTTCTAATTTTTGACTGAGATGCAGTGTAACACGTAATTATTTTGAGAATCTTGTTCAAGCTTTGGAGAACGGCCTGTCAGATGTTAACAATGGACTAGCTGGAGTTAAAGGCAGCAGTTCAAAAGCTTCTGCTAGCAATAAAGGAAGAGGGAGATCAAAGTTTGTCACTTCGAAAATTAGTTCCAGCAGGAACACAGATGATAATAGGCATTGGTATTATGTTCTTCTTATGTGCAGATAAATTCCATGACAGCTAGTGCTATCAAAGTACCTTATTAAGAGTATTCTATCAGTAATACTAATACCATTAATGTTGTTAATCTTATGATTGTGTTTTTCTGTGATGCAGACAAATTCTACGTTGTGGGATATGCTTTAGATCACCTGGACAGAACAGCACCCTGGGCTCTCTTCAATTTGCATATGCAATTTTCATGACACGTGTAAATTTTTGGTGTTGTACCTCAGCAGAAGGATTACAATTGCTGGTGCATTGAATGAAAGCAATTTTAGATATCATTCGATTGAAACAGAACTGAACACGTCAAGGTTTCCAAATGAGTGTTTCAGTTGTAGTTCTCATAAACTTGGGAGTTTATGCCTGTCCTTGAGCTGGACCTTCCCTTGCAGCTTACCCTTGTATAGAATGGCATTGTATAATCAGGTTTTCTTTCTTGAGAGCAAGCTAAAGAACCTGTAGCAATGCTTGTTTCATTTTAATAGTAAAGTCACTTATCTGTATTCCTGCTTCTGTAATCCAAGGCACAAACAAACATGTTCAGCACTCTACATGTGTATGCCAAATTTTGGATTGCTCAAGATTGTAAATTATGCTTGTGCTATCTGTTGTTCATGGAATTTGAAAATGGACTGTTATTTGTTTGTTGTGCTACACAAACATAGCAAAGAAAGCTGTCAATCTGTGACACGGTTGCATGGAAAGGTCTTATGCTGTTGATGGCACTATTAAGCAGCCTTGAATTGTTTATGCTGTTAATCACATTATTGTTCAACCTTTATTTGTGAATATAAGAAGGCATTTTTCATGCAACAAACTTCAGACATCTTTATAGACCTTTATTTGTCCCCATTTGATTTTGCTGGCAAGTTGCGATACTATAGTAGTTGAAAGTTTTTTTGTGATACTGAAGTAAACATCTTGTGTAATTTTCTGATTGAAAAATTGGTTTTAATTTACTGTGCCTGTATGCTGAAAAGGCAATACTATGAATCTTCATTCACATGGAATTCGTGGACCCTCTGCACAACAGGGGTTTTGATTGGCTGCATTCAGGGCAAGAGACACCTATTTTCTTCTTTTGGGGATCTTCCCTTTTTCATACATGTTCTGTTGTAATAATCAACAATGGTGAATTATCTGGGTGCCTTGGCAGGATAGAAAAGTACTTTCCGTACTTGATTGGGCATGCATGCATGAAGTGGTCTGAATATGTAGTGGCATAAGAGGATGCTTGCATTTAAATCTTGAATTAGCAGGATTTTTTACGAGGTCAACATTTCCCGGAAATATGAAGCTGTCTTCTGTATCTCATCGCTAACATCATATTCAGTTAATTTACACAAAAATCTGGAAAATCCTTGTCAATGTTATTATATTTGTCATATTCTATCGAAATAGAGTTGAGGGAGTTGCTGAAAAAGTAGCAATTGCTGACTCCGTGGTGGACATTTTTCTTCGACTTTGAGCTATTATGAGCTTTAATGCCGACATTTTGCTTTTATGCTATTATTGGGGTCTTGGCCCTTCTGATATTCCCATCCTTTGCACCATCATTTTTATCTTGTTAATATCATTACATCCCATTTTACTAAAAACTTGTACTCGTGGTCCTAAAAATACAAAACTCGATGAAAAATTTCCCCTGCTATTATTGGGGTCTTGGCCCTTCTGCTCTTTCCATCTTTTGCACCATCTTTTTTATCTTGTTAATATCATTACATCCCATTTTATTAAAACTTGTACTCGTCGTCCTAAAAATACAAAACTCGATGAAAAATTTCCCCTGCTATTATTGGGGTCTTAGCCCCCCTATCAGGCTCTACGCAAAAACAGTAGACATCATATTATGTGTGGGTGCCTCTGATGCTGCAGGTGGTGCCCTGATTTGAGCGGCATGTTGTACCTTATTTGTATTTGATGATGGCCTTGGCTTAGGTTCGTTCTCATCCGATTCCACCACTGCCTCTTGTAGAGATGCATACCTCAAACAAATCGATCACCATTGATGAAATACATGGCTGCTATTACTGTTGTCTTGTTGTTGAGATGCGCAACTATTTAGTGTTTGTTGCTGATTATGGGCAGATTGTCCATTGTCACAATGGAGAGCTATGAATAACTAGGTGAAAGCATGTTAATGGAGAGCTATGAATAACTAGGTGAAAGCATGTTTTACAGGGCTTATGCCCGGAGATACGAAAAAAGTGATGGATTGTCTTGGTTTTGATTGAAAAACCTTTTGAAGAGTTGGTTTTGATTGGGCTTTTATCGGTTAGGTGTCCCCACTTTATTAATGTCATGGCTCAATTCCGAGGAGCAGGGAGGTTTGTTTTAACTGTGATTTTGATTTCTGGGCCATACAATTTGAAATGAGGTTCTGGTCAAATCTTGTTTTGTGGAGGTCCAGGTCATGACTCCAAGGTTGGACCTGAAAAGTCGATCCTTGTGTGGTGTGAATAATAAATTGCCACGAGTCTTTCTGCAAAGAAATTGTGTTTGTGGCATGCATAAGAGAGATTCAATAATAAATTGCCACGAGTCTTTCTCATGTCAGTGATATTAGTGTTTATATACCACGCCATTTCTTAAAAGTTTGTCACCCCAAACACTGCTAGGGAAAACTGTGCATGTATAGAAATAAAAAACCCAAATTTACAGAACTACGTTGGTACAAAACATACTGGTAAATGACTTCAAGAGGAAATACTGGCTGTTTACCAGAGGAATAGAAGAGGAAATACTGACTGTTTACCAGAGGAATAGTAGAATGTTTAAATTAAACAATGAACAATTCTTCGTAGGGGTACAAATCAACGAACTCAAAAGAAATTGCTAAATACACATTGAAAATGCGAGATTGATATCAACAAATAAGTATCTTTTTGAATAATTTAATGAAAAGAATGAGAATTGTGAACAATTGGCTGAGCCAAATATGAGATTGATTAATTAAAGGGATGAAATAAACGATAAATATTTGTTGATATGTGATATTATGAAAAGTAAAAAAACAAATGATTAGCTGTCCATTTAATTTTCTCTTGTTGTTTGTGCATGTATATTGTAGGGAAAGAATTTGGTGGTTGTGGAGAATTAAATTCTCTTGTTGTTTGTTTGTGCATGTATTGTAGGGAAATGAATTGGTGGTTATGGAGAATGGACTTTAAAGAGTAATACAATTACGAAGTTTTTTTTTAATGTTGATAGGTGTTTGTAGTTTGGAAAAGAACTTGTTCCAAAACCACATTGATATAGCAGTTTATTTGTGCATATTTATAAGTTTTGGAAACAATGATTTACTCATGAAAAATAAATCTGACTTTACCATATCAATGTTTGAGACTTGTGATTTTGATATTTATGATGCCCAAATGATGACAATTAAGGTCATGATGTTTGATACATAAACAATAACAAAAAATGATGAAGATGATGAACTAACCACTTTTAATTGTTGCATAACATGGGCTTTTGGTTACAAAGGACAAGGACTTGGGAAAAAATCAACAAAAAAACTACTTGTTGAGGTTGAAATGACACCAATGTATATGGGTATTGATTATAATATAGATGAATAATGTGAAGGAAATTGTGAGGAAGGTGGAAGTTTTATGTCATTTGAACAAAAAAGTGTTGATATTGAACAAAACAACCTTGATGTTGAACAATGCAATCTTATGTTGAACATAAGCAATCTTGACATTGAATAAAGATGTCATGGCTAAAGTTGTTGAAGAGGCATTTTTGCAAAGATACGGGACACGTTCTTACACAATAAGATGTCATGTCATTGTTGAAGGAATGGTTATGATTCTCGTTGATGTTGAATTTACATTATGACCATTGTGGTAAGCATAATCACTCACGAAGATGCAAAATGGCACGTGTAGACAAACTTCAAAGATCAATTTGAATGGATAGAATATGCCACTTGACACATGATTATTACCATGTTGATAAGGTCTTATTATTTGATTTGTTCGTGTGTTTTAGTATGTTGATTATCTGATGACACAAATACCTAACGGTTCTGTTGGAGTCAGAAGTCACTCCTGGATTGCTTGCAGGAGCAGAGCCCGACGTCGATCAGTTTAATGTCACGATTTGTTTAAAGGGGTGATCAAATGGAGAAAAACTCGGAACAATATCGTCTCAACTCAGAAACTAGGCCAGGCATGCATGGACGAATGAGGTCTTGATAAACTTCAAACAGTGAGTTGTAATAGAGGGTGAGTAGGGGGAAGATTTGCATGAGAAGAGTGCGAAGGTCTATCATAAACATAAGGTTTGTAACAGACTGGAGAAGAAAGCATTCGAACGCAAGATCCTCTTACATTCAAAAGCAAAAGACCAGAGAATACAATAATGTCAAAACAAATCCTTTATCATAACATAACTGCAACAATCCACGCGAATCCTTCGATAATGGACACACTGGCATAAGACGAAACATAGATGGAAAAATGAGAACTGTTTGTCATAAACCAAGAAATCTCAAACACAGAGGCATAACCAGGAAACTAGAATGGTCATTAAAACTTTACAGTCGGGAGCTTAGCTCTACCATCGATAGATACAAAAATGGCGAAAACGCCTTCATATACTCAAATTAACAACAACAACAACAAAATCGAGACGTAGCATTAAAAGCTTTGCGTCTGCATGGA
>SNQJ01S0002688.1:0-11078 GCA_010110895.2 Picea sitchensis
GATGAGTTGACATATACATGAGGTGTATAGTTGATGATGTTGATGCATGATTGGTACATACTTGGTACATGGTTGGAGTCACTTGTTAGTAGTATTGTTGACACATCGTTTATGGACGATGTGGCATACTTGTCTTGATATATTATTAGAAGCACATATTGATCTTGGTGATGATTATGAGTTGTTGTGAATGGTTGATTTACATCTTGGTGATATTGTGCATATGGTTGAGAGTTTTCTTGGTGATTGATCTTGGTGAGTAGATTTTATTTGGTTGATAAGATTGATGAGACACGTTGTTGTGATAGGTTGTTTGGATAGGTTGTTGTGACAAGTTATTTGTATAGTTTTGGTGCATGGTTGATGTACTTATTGATGGTACAGGTTAAGGTACATATTGATGCATGGTACATGTTGGTTTAGGTTATTGGTACAATTTGTTTGGTGCAAGTTATTGGTACAGGTTTTTTACAAGTTGACAGTGGCAGTGGTTGATTCAGTGACAGTGACATGTTGTCTACATTTCACATTTATATTCTAGGGCGGTTGGACGGGGCAAGGACATGTGGTTGTAGCCACCTTTCGGTTGTCTCCAGAGAACATAAGGGGTTGTAGCCTCCTTCTTGTTGTAGCCAAATAATTGGGGAGTTGGAGCTTCCCTCATGTTGTATCCTGAGAAACTAGGGGGTTGTAGCCTCCTTCTGGTTGTAGCCAGAGAATTGGGGAGTTGGAGCTTCCCTCAGGTTGTAGCCTGAGAAACTAGGGGGTTGGAGTTTCCTTCCAGTTGCAGCTGGAAAACAAAGGAATTTGGTGCTTCCAATGAATGTAACTCTTAAATACATATAAGAAAAAACATTCCGTGGTTTTATGCCGCTTTGGGTTTCCAAGTAAAAAACCGGTGTACTGTGTATGTGTATGATTGCTCATTTGTTCATTGTTATTTACTCTTCAACTATTGGATGATAATACAACATTGATATAACACTAGCATTTTGTGGTTGAAAAGGATTGAATTTCTCTATTCTTGATTCACCCCCCCTCTCTGTAATCCAACAGGTGTGTGGTACCTTCGTCCACAATGCACTTTTTTCAATCCCATTATTTTCCTTTTATCTTTATTTCTTTAATATTTTCTTTCATAATAGCATAAGGAAAGATTGAGGGTCACTTCCCTGGCATGGTGACCAGTTGGTGGCAATGTCACCCACAAATACCTAATGGAAATGAGAAGGTTGGATCGTGACGAGACCCCTTTTCTCTTAGCCATGGAACTGAGAGTCACTGCCTTGGTTTGGTGACCAGATGATGACAATGTCAGACCACTAGATATCCATGGACGTGATAGGTTGGCTTGTGATGAGACTTCAATCTACCTTTCAAGCATTTCTTTATTATATTATGGGTCCCCTTTTATTAAATGATAAGTGTTTCATTGCTTTTTTGGGTGATACATGGGCGAAGCATCTGGAAGGTTTATATAAGGATTTTATCTTTTACCCAACACTAACCCCTCTCGACCTTTATCCCCTTCTTCCCATAGAATGAGGGAAAACACCTTCTTGGATCAATACACCCTAAAATCCCAAGAGATAAGGAAATGGAGGGGAATAATGATGGAAAATGGTAAGTATGGTCGATAATGGTACGATGGCTCATTAAGCGATTTCCCAACAACAAACCCATTCCCAAAGAAGACTTCTTGCTAGAGCACAATGTCAACCACCAAGGTGAAGCAGGGAAAAGGCATAATGTCCAAGCACATATAATGAGATCTATAGAAATCTAAGATAGAACATAATCAAATGGATTAGGTATTGAAATGATGCTCACCATAATATTGACTTGTACCTCTTGGAGCAAGGCCCACTGCCTTTCTAAAGCCAACTGGTGTGGTGGATGCCATCTGTAAACCTACGACCATCTGTGTTGGTGAGTGGGTTTTCCATCTATGCAAAGGGGTATTGGTGGTAATATAGTCTCTCAACACTCCATATCTTCAACTTCAGGGCCTCGAGACATCATCTCCTTAGTTATCCACAAAATGGGGATAACATCTGGCTCCTACTTGGGGACATGTTCTCGTCGTAGAGTGCATGAGAACCTCAACATCTCTTGGTAGAACCGTGACTACAAGTAAACATGAAACTATCAAGTGCAGGATGGCCTACTCATCCTTGTTCTCATATGATCATAATCCAAACAACTGAGCTAGAAAAAGAAAATTTGACATTTTTTCAAAATTTTCTAAACTAAGCATGAAATCCATATGCAAGTAGAGAAAAATAAAAATGAAATGCATCTAAACTAGTACAAGCAATCAAGATGAAAATTCAAGGAATAAAAATGACTTACCTACTTACCTGGGGCACGGGCCATGAAGAAGTCATGTGTCCTGGATGTGAGGTTGGAGAAGAGACCCATCTATTGGTAATGGCATCTTTCTCCCATCTAATGCTGTCAAATATTACTTTTCTTTGCCAGACTTCTTTCTGATGATGTAAGGGCCAAGCCATGAGTTATTGTCTATCTGTTTGTATCTAGGCTTGCCCTTTCTTTTTTACAACATGAGCACAAGAGTTCCTTTATTGAAATTGATGCAAGGTGTATTCTCATCGTATGGAGGCTCTGTGTGGACGATATCTTTGACTATTTCTTCACTTTTCTCATCTTCCTTTTGTATAATATGAATAGATTCCAATTCCTCATTATGGTACTGTGCAACCTTATTTTTATCTGTCCATGGTAGAAACATTTCCACTGCATCTTACTGCATGAAGGGTAACTCATATGGATCATACCTAAAAATCTGTGGAGGTATATCATGGTAGTTTTCACTAACATAGTTGGCCCCCCTCAGATTCATCACATGCGTGTCTTTCTTCTCCCTATTATGCATGATCTCATATGTGCCATCACCCATGGGAATATATGCATGTGTAAGGTTCATACTAAGGAAACCTTTAAGGGATGAGGACCAGGTCCTTGACAAGAGCATCCCCCAGGAATTAGGGACATCGATCACCAATATATCCACGAGGACGTTGATATGTGGAAAATCTATCAAAAATAGTTCAACATCTCCACATACTCCCAATACCTTAACTCTTCTTGAATCAATACCACAAACATTGGCATAAGGTCAGGTTGTCTTCAAATCAAGTTGTTTCATTACCTTCAAAGATATGACATTTGTTGAGGCCCCTGAATCAAGCATGCAATTGTTCAAGCGAAGGCCATTCAAGGAAGGTTCTTGTCTTTTGGCCGATCTAGATATATATTGTTTAATACGATGGGAGGATCCTCCTTCTCAGATGGCACCTGTGATATCCTCAAAACTTCCCTTTTCATAGAAGGGATCTTACACATCTCTGTCACTGGGACTGTCATATTCAATTTTCCAAAATTGTTGGCAACATCTATATTCAACTGAATATCATCTGCAGGAGCTGGCTGAGGAAGAAACTCACATACCAATGGTGGAGGTGGTGGAGACACCTTTTCTGCTGGTGGAAGAGGAGTATCAGGATGTTACGAAGGGGATGAATAATTTTTTCTTCTGTAGACTAGAATTTCCTTCCTTCTTAATTCCTTCTTCTAATCATCTGTTAGTTTATTTAAGGCCCAGATTCTCCCCTCTCTTTCTCCTATTCTTTTGGCTTATTGATATGTTCTTGATTAACCTATTCATCGTTGAGATTGCAAATCATGAAGTTTATATCATCAGGATAATCTTCGTATTTACAGAGGCATTCATCTTTTGTGTGGGGTTCTTGGCATGGTAGACACCAAGATTCTATATCAACTGTCCCAACAGGTTTCAAAGTATCTGGGGCCTTTTCCTGTTGTTGTGGTCTTGGCTTCCAACCGGTGGCATCTCTTTGCTATCTGGCAAATTGAGGTTTGGGAAAATATTGATTTCTTTCCACTGTAGTCGTACGATTCATAAGTTGATCCTTCACTTGGACAAACTGAGTATTCATCTGGTCTATTTTCTGAGTCAGGAGAGCAATCATATCAGGAGCAATGTTTTTGGAAACCTACGTCCTTGATTCTGTCTTGTTAGGAGGATACTGAAAAGGTTCTATTTTTGAATCAAGGCGATTTTCTTCAATGTCAATATTGAACTCTTTAGCCTCCGCCAATGACGTGGGATTTTTATCTTTAAGAATGTATCGAAACTACCCTTCAAAGGCATTCACGTAAAAGAGACGAACTGATGATGTTGAAGGACGATAATCTGTTGGAATTTGATTTGTATAACTTGTCAAATCTTGAAATGAATTCCCTTGCCGTTTCATTCTCCTTTTTATTTATTTGATTGAACTGAGTTGTGAGTGTCCCACCATCTGGTTTTCTTGACCATCTGATTTTAAATAAGGTGGAAAAGGCATCGTATTTCATGATTTGATTATTAGGGAGTCCCTTGAACCAATCAAGAGATTCCTCAATCAATGACGAGGTGAATAGTTTCATGACTACATCTTCATGATCAATACCTGCATTGTCCATATCTTGTCCCATGACATAAATGTGGTCTTCGAAAGTTATCACATTATTTTCTGGGAACCTTGGTAACCACTTGTTGACATCTCTTGGAATCTTGTTAGGGTCACCTTGGATATTGGCCATGTTAAGGGGTTTGTTGAGGTCTCTTTCCCAAGGGCGAGCCATTGGAGCAAGGGGAATGGATATATGGAAAAGGGTTTTAGCAATGAGAGACTTGAGAGGAGGCCTTCTTTGGTAAACCTTAGAAGGCTTGAACCTCTCAGGGAAAAAAGGTTTGGGGAAAGAAGGATTCTAGGAAGGTGGAGTCGCCATATGAGATTCAATATGAGCTCATCAAGAAGGGTGGAAAGGGAACATCCCTTGGGTGGAGTTGTCAGGTAAGCTAGGGTATAGGATTTGGGATAACTTACCAAAGTGTCGTTAGGGTATGAAGAGGATTCAAAATACTCCCCCACAATGACACAAAAATGTTATAGTGAAAGTTGTACGTTGGGAAAAGCCTGACCCAACCATAGAAAAAGTGCTACAACTTGGGAATCCTACACCCAATGTCACCTTGATGTAGGTGTCGCAATTCAAGGGTGACTAGGTCACTCTAGGGAGGCGATCTCGGTGACCCTAGGGGGATTGAGACAGAGATGGAGGAAGTGGAAATGAAGCCCCTATAGTTCAAGTATAAATGGAAAGGAAGGTAGATATATATGCATTTCAAGTTAATTAATCACTTCCCCACATGCATAGTGCTTCTCTGGATGATTGTACCTGCCCGAGACACAAGAAAAGACAATTTGAAACAATATATGTTAGTTGGATCAACATATTAAGATTTTTGTCCCTAATTTGAAGCAGTAGGTAACAATATATATCAGAAAATAAATTATACTATAAGATGTTCAATAAGTTCTAGAGATCAAGTAGAAAATGCAAGAGAAAAAATAGTAAATGACTAGCTAAACTCAAGGTGAAAAACCAATACTCTTAGCATAAAAGATAAGGATGTTGTAAACACTTGTCTGCATCAAATTATATCAGCCTTATGGCTGTAATATTCAATGTATTACATCAAGAAAATCAACCACTTAAATCCCCTCAAACTTTTCCAAAATGTGCATTAGGACAAGGAGAGTGAGTGTGGAAACTTTGAGCAAAAACCAATGGTTGATAAGAGAGTTATTAAAGAAGGTAAATTTGGTTTTCTACAACCCTAATGGATGAATATGAAAATTTGTAACATAATAAATAAGTACCCCTTAGATGGGGATGCCCTAGTGGTTGTGAGTTGCCCAAGGCACAAGGAAAACAATCCACTTTGCAAGAAGTAAAAATGATCGAAAATCATGTTTCCCAATGCAATATTTTATTTCTCCAATGAAACAAATCAATGAATAGTGCCTTTACTACTGGGTTAATGGAGTCACAAGGATATTATAAAATCTACCTCCTTGGGGTGTAAGCCCTTTTACTCCCCAAGGAAATTTTCTCTAATCTAGGGTTTAAGCTAAGAGGGTGTATGCCCTTATACTTCTCTTAGCAAACCCTTAATCAATGAGATAAAATAAAATAAAATGATGAAGGCTATGGTGGGGGTGTATTCCCTTATACTTACGACCTATATCCTAGCATAACAATACTTTACTTCAATAAAATGATATCAAGAGAGTAAAAACCATACCAAGATCAAGAGAAATGCTAAGACAATTCACCACAAGAGCTAGAAAGCATCACCCAAAGCTAGCGCTAGGCCTTCCTCCATCAACCATTCATAAAATAGCCATAAGACAAGTCCACAAGAGATAAAAGAGCTAAGGGGGCCAAAAATTTTAGACCAAGTCTCTCACAAGAGGGAGAGTTATGATTCAAAATGAGATCTTATGATCTCTATTTATGTAAAAATTAGTTAACATAGTTTTTCCACAAAATACGAATTAAAACACAACATCAAGGGTCAATAACCCTAATATTTCTCCCTTAACACAATAATATTAAACAATTCACTTAAAATTTCATCTTTTTCACAAATTAAACCCTAATCTAGGAGGACGTCACCCCTTTAGAGGATGTTTTGCCACTTTAAGGAGGTCGTTGGTGTTGGAGAAGCATGGATGGGCCTCCAAAGGCCACGTGTCAATCATCTAGGTGATCTCATCATGGTGAAGACCCTCTTCTCCTCAAAATGTCCAAGTGTAAATGAGTGGCACCTCACCACCAAGCTCTAGCCCCCAATATCATGACGTTATGCTCATAAGTGGGACATTTTTCCCCTCTTGGGAAAATCGTTTGGAAAGCAATGGGTGGGCTAGTTCGTCCAAGCCATATTTCTCTAATATGGAATGTGGGCCCTTGGCATCCAACCTGTGTACTTGTAGTCCCATGGAAGCCCAAGCTAGGCTTGTTCTCCCAAAACTGTCCACCAACTAGGTCCTGTAAAGACAAATGAACATGCCCTCCAAGGATCCCAAGTCATAACATAATGATAAGTTAATCTAATCAATAAATAATAAATCTAATCATGTGCATCAAATATCACCATATCAAACAATTAACAACTCAAATACACTATGTGACTTGTCAAGCTTAAGTATGGGAGGGTTGATGAGGTGCCTTATCGGGTAGATCTTGCCCTAGGTCAAGGAGAGATTCCAAGAGGTGCATATCTAAGATATGTAAAGTGTGTGAGATGGATGGGGTCAAGACTCAATGGGAATATGGCTCATGACATACTAGGGGTCATAATGTCTCAATCATGTGTGCCTTTGTAGGGGGTGTGTGGTACCTTCGTTCGCAATGCACTTTTTCCAAGCCCAGTGTTTGCCTTTTATCTTTCTTTCTTTCATAATAGCATAAGGAGATATTGAAGCTCATTGCCCTGGCATGGTGACCAGTTGGTGGCAATGTCACCCAAAAATACCTAATGGAAATGAGAAGGTTGGCTCTTGATGAGACCCCCTTTCTCTCAGCCATGAAACCGAGAGTCACTGCCCTAGTTTGTTGACCAGAAGATGAGAATTTCATACCACTAGATATCCATGGATGTGATAGGCCAGCTTGTGATGAGACCTCTTATCCTTCAATATACCTTTCAATCATTTCTTTATTATATTATGGGTCCGACTTTATTCAAAGCTAAGCGTTTCATCGCTTTCTTGGGTGATCCCTGGGCGAAGCATCTAGAAGGTTTATATAAGGATTTTATCTTTTACCCAACACCAACCCCTTTGGTCCTTTATCCCCTTCTTCCCATAGATCGAGGGACTACCCCTTCTTGGATCAATACACCCTAAAATCACAATATATAAGGAAATGGAGGGGAATAATGATGGAAAATGGTAAGTATGGTCGGGAATGATACGATGGATCATTAAATGATTTCCCAACAACAAACCCATTCCCAAAGAAGATCACTTACTAGGGAACAATGACAACCACCAAGGTGAAGAAGGGCAAAAGTAATAATGTCCAAGCACATATCATGAAATCTAGATAAATCTAAGATACAACATAATCAATTGGATTAGGTATTGAAATGATGCTCACCATAATATTGACATGTACCTCATGGAGAAAGGCCCACTGCCTTCTGGAAGACAAATGGTGTGGTGGATTCCATCTGTAAACATGTGACCATCTATGGTGGTGAGTGGGTTTTATATCTGTGCAAAGGGGTATTGTTGGTCATGTAGTCTCTCGACACTCCGTATATGCAACCCGAGGGCCTCGAGACATCATCTCCTTAGATATCCACATTTGTTTTTCAAGTCTAATCAATCATACAACAACATTTAATTCATGGCACACATGATATCAATTCTAACAATCATTCATCAACATTAAATATTCGATGCACGCGAGAGTAAACAAACTCTAGAACAATCACATGTCAACTTAATTAATGGCGCAAGAGTAAACTAGTTACTAAATCAGTCATACATCAACATAATCTCATGACGCAAGATTAATTAGCAACTTATTCATGAAACCAGAGTGATCAACATTAAATTCAAGGGCGCAAGAGAATGTAAATACTTCATCAATCATACAACGACGAAGGTTGAGGCGCAAGTGTAATCACTTTATTTTTATGGCACAAAAGAGAACATCTATTTTATTTCAAGGTTCAAAACAAAATCTATTACAACATACATCACATCATTCACTGGCCCAAGAGTAATTATCAATTGAATCAAGGCACAATAAATCTAATTTATTAATTTCTGGGCGCAAGAGAATAACTATAAAGCAATCACACATCAACTTTATTAAGGTGCACAAGTAATTTAACTACTAAATTAAACATGCTTCACCATTATTTCAAGGCGCCTAGGGATCCACCTATTTATTTTCATAAAAAGCACAACCCTTAAGTGAATCAACGGTCTATCTTAAAAGTGATATATCTAGGTTTTTAGATCCAAGTTTATATTCATTGCTATATTTTATAAATACTTGGATCTATCACATGATAATTGGAATTTGAAGATTTATCTTTAATATTGACAATATCTAGGGTATTGATCTTTTGTTCCTTTCATTAATCTCTAAATCTAAGCCCAAGTAACTAATAAACTCAAGCGCTTGACTCAATTTCATTGAGTTTATCATGCTTGTAAATTCATGATGAATAAATGCTCTTGCTCTTATTTACTTCACATGCAAGGGCTTATAGGCCAACGCTGAGGTATCTCCCTAATCTATACCATTGATGAAGACAAAACAATGTTAAAATTAAGGAAATGAATTAACATGCATCTTTGAAGCTTGACATCCATTGTTTTAAATTATAATCTCAAGTATGAGCTTACTAATAATGAATAATACATTTCCAATAGAATAAATACTTTCTTATTATTCACCTAAGCACTTATACATATGGGAACTCTCCTTATGTCATTTTTATGGTTCTAGTGAAAAGGGTTTGTTAATTATGTAGTGGGGTTATATTGTGCTTTGATAAACCGTTATCTTTATCATTTTGACACCTATGCAATCTAAATACCCTTTTTTTTAACATAAGTCAATGCAATATCTTTATGAACGTCTTGGTTTAGAAGGTTAACATCACTCTTAACAAAACATTGTTTTGAGGGCTTCAACATTGAGTGAATATCTGCTCACCAAGTAAGGAAAAACGCAGCCATAAAAACGCTAAACTGAAGGGATAAATGGAGCAAGAAAAAAACACGGAATGAAGGGGAAAACACAACATTAAAAACATTGAATGAAGGGAAAACACAACAAAAAAAAAACATTGAATGAAGGGAAAACACAACATTAAAAATGTTGAATGAAGGGAAAAGGCAGAAATAAAAACACTGAGGTGATAAGAGGTAAATTCCCTGAGCATAGAAGAATAATTTCGCTGAGCAGGGACAACAAAACCGTGTTGATACTGAGAGGGGGGTGAATTAGTATCAAGTATAATTTAAAACCTTTTTCAACTTATACTTAAACCATTCAACTATATCCAATGAGCAATGAACAATAGTATAAGAGTTACACCATTACACCACAATACATCATGTACAATATATGAGAAATAATCAATACTTATTGTTCAAGGGAAGTAATGACTTCCAAAGGTAGATACAACTTCCAAATGTAAAGGGAGGGATAAACCTCCAAGAGGAAGATATAATCCTCCAATATCAAGAGAGAGTTGAACTCTCCATCCTTTCCCCTTCCTTCTACCCAAGTATATATGAGAGATAATAAAACTTTACATTAAATCATCACCATCAACCAATCATCACATAGAACCTGATAATGCTTCTTGAGATTTATTCAATTTATGCAATTCTTAAATTCTTGGAGTACTCTAATCCTGTATATAATATTACTCAATGTATTCTATGAGACTCCTCCAAGTTTCACTCCTTGAATCCTCCCCAAAAAGAAGTTACAGAAATAATGGTAGACTTTATTCAATTCTGGTATATTCAGAAGACCGAACTTGTACAGAATGCCTCACGCTCAATATTTAACATCCGATTCTGAAACTCACACACAAGAAACTAACGTCCGTACTATTTCCAATGAAATTTTTCCCACGTCATTTGGATTCTCGATGAAGAAGTTATGACTGTTTTACCCAGAACACCTATTTATTGACTAGTTTGAGGACTAGTCACAAACCTTATCTTCCACAGAGTGTATCTCCATAATTATAGTGAATCAAGAGCTGAAAATTTTACCATAGGTATCTTGATATGTCTTCTCAATACCATAGATATTTTACCATCTGAATCATTCTAGAAAAAAATTTATAGCAAAAATGGTAAGATGACCTGAAAATAACATACCTTAGAACACATCACCAAAATACTTCATCCTCCCTTGAAATCCGGCCTTATTTACTTCTTATTTCCTCTGAAATTCAATTTGTATCAAAATTAATGTATAATGATGTTTATTTATACCATTTATGTGACTTCATTTTAACATTAGGGCCGACCTGACACTTTCTTATTTTGTAATTCTTTTCTTTAATTATCTTCAGGGCCTACATGTACCTCCTTCTTCAATTCACTTTGTCATCTTCAAAAATTCATTTCTCCTCAACCATGAGGATCCACGTG
>SNQJ01S0002688.1:11088-42670 GCA_010110895.2 Picea sitchensis
CTAAACTATGAGGATCCACGTGACATGCCACATACCACTGGAAACAACATGATGTATACTATCCATTCATGGGTGTTGTATATGCATGTGCATTGTCCTTGATGTCCAAATACCTTTATCAATCTTGCGGTCCAAAACCCATGACTAGGGTTGACATCAATGACAACAACCAATCTTCCAACAATTCGTTGGGTAAGGAAACATGAATTTTCTGAGCAAAGGGGAAAGACACCGAGATATGGACTCTTCCAAACACTAAGAACAAGCAACAAGTGCGTTGGGCATGTCTTGCACATAAAAACGCATAGATACACACAAATATGAGCTAAGATTTAATGCTATAGTTGGCTAACTAGCTAGGTGAAATTGGAAGATGAATTAAGGGAGAAAATGAAGAAGATATACTCTTCACAACAACCAAATGCAGACTCATAAGACTAACAACAATGGCAAACATTGCACATATATTCTCTAGAATAAATGAAAACTGTGCAATATTGATAACAACAATATACCAGATCTGTTCATAAACCATTTAACCAGTGCACATACAATTCATATCCTAGGATTGAGACGCAGTGGTTATAAATCCCAACGTAGAGAATCCAAGGTAAAATGCAGAGGAAAGCAATAGAAACATAGGGGTTATATCATTCAAAATCGCAGAGGAGAATAGCTGAGAATGTAGAGGAGTAACATTAATATTTAATGTAAAAAGTAGAGGCTAAAGATGCTCCTTTGTTGAGAAAAAACACATAGGTACTCTCCTAAAAAAAAAATCGCTGAGGGTAAGACTGGAATTGCCGAGGTTAAGTGGATAAACAATGCAGAGATAAATCTGAGAGATAAAATGCCATAAGGGAGCTCAAGTTTATGAAAATTTTAATTATGCAACAATGGAGGAATGTCGTTCGATTTTAAAAACATAGATGTGAGGTTAAGAATACATTCTGGGTGAATTATAAAAATACAGAGAAAAGAACTCACAAAAACCGCAAAGACATTTTATCACTCAAAAATTTTTAGACAAAGGATGCTGGGTGAAATGGTTTTAAAACGTAGAGAATTAATAAATCACAAAGGATGCAAGGGATATAATTCACATAGGAAGCATTCAACAACCATCGGGCTTCGCTAGACCAACAATCAATAGACTAATTCTAAAAACATATACACAATAAAAACTTGATATGATGCAAATTCAAATGAAAATACCGTGACTGGCAAAGATAGGCTTGATGATGATCCTTGGCGACTAGCGTACCCTTCCCTCATCCACTTTCTAACCACTGAGACTTCACTGGTACCTCCCAGTCAACGCTAGGGGTACTCTTCTCCCCCCTTAGCCCCTCGAGCCACAAAGGGGCCACACAAAAACACAGCCAAAGTACTCTAGCTCTCAGATCGCCTCGCAAGGTAGAGTTACCACTCTCTCACTCGAGTTGGGTGTCCCAACTCTCACAAGAAAAACCAATTAGAATTTCTGCAGCATAACCTTACCCATACCAATCATGATCCATTCCTCTTCCGAGCCATTTCTTTTATAGATTTTTTCTTAGTGACAACTTGACATTTTCACATTTAATTCATTTTTTTAATAATTTAATTAAGAATTATTCCCCCCATAGACTTGTCACTTGTTCCCTTAGTTGCACTAATAAATCCATAATTAAATTAAATTAAATGTCAATTTCTCTCACCCAACCTAAACGCGCTCCTAAAATCACTCCTAGTGGTCCATTTATTCCCTTTAATGACAGACACACTTCTAAAGTTTAGTTGTGTTTAATTTAGGAAAGTGCTTTAGTTAGAATAGACTAGATACCTTTCTATGCTTACACATTTATGCTTTATTCCTTTCTCAACTAAAATTCTAATTTAGTATTTACTTGCACAAGTGTATTAATCATTCCTTAGTATTTATTTTTATTTTCAATTATTCTTAATTTGATTTATTTCATCCCCCATTTATTTAATTTATAATTTAGTTTCAGTCTTCTTAACCACTTTAGACTTAGGCTCAAAATTTTAAACTAGGATTAGAATTTTAAAGGAGATTTTATAATTAATAAAAATTACTCATTTAATAATTATTTTAAGTCCGATAATGTCAAAAAAAATTATTTTTTTCTAGGAACCTAGGTTCATTGGCTCAAGTTTTATTTTATATCACGACGTGCCCTTCAAGGTAGACTCCATGCTTCAAGGGTGTCACTTGCCTTTGATTCAATTTTTAATTACTTGATGTGCCCTTCAAGACACACTACATGCTCCAAGGGTGCCACATGCCTTTGAATGGTTTTGGTAGTTGTCCAACCCTTGGAGTCAATACTCTATTCGAGTGACCTTGTGAGAGACTAAGGGCCTCTAAGGAATAAGGAACCTGCCTTATTGTGTGCCCCTTAGAATCTTCGTGAGCGACTATCTCAGTCTGCCCTCACGACATCGTGGATCTCTCGAACTAGATAATCATTAACCTACAGTTTAAGCCACGACGAGAGCGATAGTAGGCTGTGACAGGGCTTCTGCCACATCTCTCCCTCAATATCTGGTTGTTGTGCATGACCCCTTTACTCCTTATGTGAGTCTGATTAGAAAACAATCGTCAGCCTGCATCCATCAACGAAACACTGTCAACGATCCATAAAAAACATCATAATATATCCGATCATATGTCACATATGCATAAATATAAATATTCAAACCAATACAATCTACTCCCTAATCCAATCTGGGGTCCATGGAGGTCCATTGATGCCATCGACATCCTTAATCTGTCAGTGTCCTGCACACTCAGGAGAAACCCGCCAATAACATATGTCTATACATATATATCAAATAAACATAAATCATAATACATCAACATCATCATAAGAACCCATAAGCAAAACAAACAACCATATACTCAAACTGGATCACTTGCTCACAAGTGTCCTCATAGAATAAGTCAATAACATGTGCAAGAAAGAGAGGGATGTTACATCAACTCTTCCTTATATTCATTCTTTAGAATAAATTCCTTAGAATAAGATACAAGAAAAATCTAAATGCTTTCAAACCCATCCTCAATCTTGATAAAAAATATACAAGACCCAATTCTGGTTCATCCATCCCCCCTTCAACTGAGGGCGAAGTTGCATTTATAATATTTCCTCGTCGCCGCCCCTAGGACTGTTCCTCTTCTAGCTTATTTATTTTTTCTCTCTCCTATGCTATTACAACCATTCCTCATTATAGATCCTAATTTTCTCAACATCCATGTGTTCATTTGGAATCTTCACCCCCTCTCTTTCCCGCCAAAGAGAAATATAGTCAAACGACAGTAATACAAATATATTAATTTTATTTTATTTGAGACATTAAAAACTGTGTAAATTAATAAAAATATGAGAAATTTTTAATATCCATTAAACAATAAAAAAACCTTTTGTATTATTCCTCAAGTCTTGAGCTTTCCAATGAGCTCTTGTTTGCCTAATTTGGCTGTCAGAAACTTGAGTTATGGTTCGTGGAACAATTCACAACCAATATCCAAGCAAAATCATGCCTTCTCTTTTATCAAAATTTTAGGAATTTATTTTGTCAATCTAGAAGAAATAATTCTTTCATCATGTTCCTAACACTCTCATGTTTCCAATGAGCCATCTCATGTCTAATTTGGTCACTTGAAACTCAAGATATGGCTCTCGGAAGTGTGCACTCAACAATTGTTGATCTCATCTTAGGTTAAATCTTGACCATTGATCTTATAATTTCTAGCACGCACATGCTTTAGAATGCTCATGCATCCTTAAGTTCAAATTTTATTTGGTAGGAATATGAATTCCAAACTACATGTTTGCTAACTTGTTTACTTTGGATTTAGGTTTAGAATGACAAACCTAGTGGTTTGGGCTGCAAAAACATCAAAACCTCCATTTTTTAAATGGCTTTCAATATCTCTATTTTTCACATTATTTTTAAATAAGCTCCACAAATCCATAGTTGATGAAACTACACACATATAAATCCTACTATGCATATTTCAAATATATAATTTAAAAAAAATATTGTTACTAGATTAAATTTATTTATACCTTGACATATATTGGAATCTTAAAATACTTATGTATTTTGTAGGCTATAAATTTTTATCACCTTACCCATTTTGTCAAAAATTGTGTGCTACACTAATACATACCATATATACAATTTAAAAATAAAAATAAAATTGTTTGATTATGTTAAGATCCTTAAATCTTGCATTGATTCCTGACCCCATAATTTTAGTGTCATTGATTCCTGACCCCATAATTTTAGTGTTATATATATATATATATATATATATATATATATATATATATATATATATATACTATTTTGATATACATTGTGAGTGATGTCTACTGAGAGACCATCATTAATCCACCCTATCCAATGATGATATTCCACATAATACTAGAATGATTCAATTCTATTTTTAAATATTATATTCATGCTTAATGATAACTTTTTATGTTTTTTAAACTTATTTTGTGCTACTTTGTTATACATATATTTCTCATAAATATTGTAATATAAATTGATTTAATTCTTAACGTTTTATTAAACTTTAACAATGTTAACGTAGATTACATGCATGCATGTCTTTTTTTATGTTTAGCTGAATCATCAACTAGTTGGGCACGTACTCGTGTGACACAAGGTCGATTCTAACCGTTACCACTATAACCTCCGTGTGTGCCCACGATGCCCCTTAATGAACACACATTAGTTGTGGGGAGTTGAACTCAAAACCTCATGGAACTTCATTTTCATGGCACTTGCTTAACACTGCATGCATGCATGTCTTTTTTGATATTGAACTTCAATACAAATATTTTATTTTATTAAACTAGTTCGGATAGGTTTTATTAAATTGCATGTTACAACTCAATTGTTTCTTTATAAATCAACATAGAAAAGAGGAGATGCATAAAGTAACCTAATTCACTAAAGATATTCATTTAATGAATCCTCGTGGATGTCCAAAGGATATCTCTTCTACTCCTTTAGGATTCCTATTTTGAATTGTCTATTTAAGTTGACATGACATTAGAGAAGGTTTGAGTCATTTAAAATGGCAATGATGATAATGAGGAGTTGAATTAGACTTAAGGTGGTCAATTATTAAGCAAATTCTATCATTTAGGTACTCAATGCATGCTTTAATGGGGATATATATATATATATATATATATATATATATATATATATATATATATATATATATTGCGAGTGATGTCTATTGAGAGACCATCATTAACTTGCACTTACCCAACGATGATCTTCCACATAATACTAGAATGATTCCATTTAATTTTAAATATTATATTCATGCTTAATGATAATTTTTTGTGTTTTTTAAACTTATTTTGTGCTACTTTGTTATACATATGTTTCTCATAAATATTGTAATATAAATTAATTTAATTTTTAACGTTTTATTAAACTTTAACCATGTTAAGGGAGATTACATGCATGCATGCCTTTTTTGATATTGAACTTCAATAAAAATATTTTATTTTATTATAATAGTTCGATAAAGCTTTTATTAAATTGCATGTTACAACTCAAATTTCTTTTTATAAATCAACATAGAAGAGAGGAGATGTATAAAGTGACCTAATTCACTAAAGATATTCATTTAATGAATCCTCATGGATGTCCAAAGGATATCTCTTCTACTCCTTTAGGATTCCTATTTTGAATGGTCTATTTAAGTTGTGACATTAGAGAAGGTTTGAGTCATTTAAAATGAGACAGATGGTAATGAGGAATTGAATTGGACTTGGGTTGGTGTGGTCAATTATGTGCAATGAAAGTAAAATAATTTTCTATGAAACCAAAGTCGAGACCACCCACTTTTACAAGAATCCTTTCAAAGATCAATTTGGTTCACTCTCAAATATGATAGAAATGGCAGTTAATTATAAATGATGTAAATTTCTATGGATTGATTTGCAGTTAGAGTTTATTATAAATGTGAGAGGTTTTGAATTGAATTTGACGAGACAATAAGAGAAACCAGGGAGGTTAAGATAAATAAGATGAGTCTGGTCAAGATAAATAAGATTAAAGGTTTCCCGTAGTCATGCATTTTAAAGTTAAAGCATGTAAATAAAGAAGTATGGAGATTCCCAAGTCAAACTTTAAAATGCATGACTACGGGAAACCTTTCTTTCTCTTCTTCCACCTTTTAAAGTTAAATCATGTAAATAAAGAAGTATGGGGCTTCCCAAGTCAAACTTTAAAATGCATGACTACGGGAAACCTTTCTTTCTCTTCTTCCAAGGTGGAAGAAGAGAAAGAAAAAACCTTGGTATTGACATCTTATTCTCCTAAAAGAATTATCCAAAAACAATTAAGCCTAATATTAGTATTAACTTCAAATATTCAAGGTAAACAAATTTCCAAGAGCATAGTCAAAGAAATATACGCATATGCATAAAAACTTTAAAACAAATTTGTCTCTCCTATCCAAAACAACCATTCCTTCCTTAATGATATGATGATACTACAAATCAAGGATTGAGAGATGGAAGTGATTCTGTTATCAAACATTTAAATGTAGATCATTTCCATGTAGGATTGATATTAACAACTGCACTATAATATACTCTCGAATTCATCACCCCAAGCTCTTAATAAATTTTATGAACATAGGATAATAAGGCTTCAAGGTAGTTCATAGTTTATTCTTGCAAGTCAATGGATTCACATCCTAGTGCTCTGTTTATTCACAAGTATACCTGATAATTATATAATTGTTAGGAGAATTAAGTAGAAGGAAAGTAAAGGAAAAGATGATTATATTGTAGTGGGAAATCTGCATCAAATCAAGGTTTAAACTATATACACCACCTGCTCATGGAATTAGTAATCACTAAAAGAACAAGAGAATGATCAAACCTTAAATGCCAAAGGCCAATTAATACCATGAATAGTCCTAAGAGTTTCAACGAAATCCTACCCAGGTTTTCTAAACAAGGAGAAATAATGTGTTATAGAGGACATCCTGGGCTACTCAGACTCTACCTTGGGATGCCTTAATTTCATGATCACATTTTAAGACCAACATTCAATTTCATTTCCTTAGCCATACGATGCATTGATATCTTCTTGTTTTGACTCAACTATCTTTAAACAACGACATAAGACCTCTGTAGGGGATCTTTGGTTCCATTATTATGTTTTTCATAGTAAAAATGGGTGTCGAGATCTATACCATGAATAAGGGAGGAAAATTAGGAACTTAGGCCGAAAATGAAGCTTCTCGAGCTTAAGATCCATGAATTAGGACTCAAACAACCACATTTACCCTTTCGAAGAGATCTTCGACCTCTAGGCAAGATAGAGGCACCATTATGAGTTTTTTCATGACACTTATGGGAGTCAAGTCCTGTAACATGGACAAAGGAATAAAAAAAGGCCTCAGGGGCCTAATAGGGCACAATTAGTATATTTTTCACAATAAGAATGGGTCTTAGGACTCCTACCATGGTCGAGGTAGGAAAAAAATGGCCTTAGGCCCTAAATAAATATTTCTGGGCTTAATAGGAATGAAAAAAGCTATCATAGGCATTAGACATAAGGGCTATGTTCTACAATACCATGAGCATTAAGCAAAAGGAAATGAATAATATGAATTGTGAATGTTTACTCACAATAGCATGTGCACCTACTAGAAAAGAACACACTATTTTTAGCATGGATATGCTTTAGAATGCTCCTGCATTCTTATAATGCATGCATGATCCTTAAATTCATTTTTTATTCAGTAGGATTGTGAATTCTAAATTACGTGTTTGATGACTATTGCTTCAAGTTTAGGTTAGGAATTACAAATCCAAAACCTCCATTTTTCCAAATGGCTCTCAATATCTCTATTTTTTCGGTTATTGTAAATTAAGCTATACAAATCCATCATTCATTGATGAAACTACATACACACTTATAGATCCTACTATGGAATTTCATATATATAATTTAAAAAAAAAATATTGTTTACCAATTTAAATTTATCATCAAGATTTTACAAAATTTGACTCTTTATAGTTATAGTTCATATCTATTATTTATCACCTTACCCATTAATTTTTTTAAATTATGTGCTCAATAGTATCTAGGACCTACAATAGTGAATGGAAAGTATCCAGGACCTACAATTGTTGCTCGCGAGGGAGATCGAGTAATTATAAAACTTGTAAATTACGTCAAGGACAACGTCACTATTCACTGGTAATTATATTAATTCTACTCACTCATAATACTTGAACAGGTTGCATGCAGCAACTCGATCTACTGAATAGTAGTATTGATATTAGATATCATGTATGTAGGCATGGGATTCGACAACTGATATCTGGATGGGCGGATGGTCCTGGTTATGTCACCCAATGTCCAATTCAAACTGGAATGAATTACGTTTATAACTTCACCATCGTAGGACAAAGAGGAACTCTGTGGTGGCATGCACACATTTCTTGGTTAAGAGCTAGTGTACACGGTGCCATCATTATATATCCTAAGCCACACGTTCCCTACCCATTTCCAAAGCCATACAAATAAGTCCCCATTATTCTGGGTAAGTTTATATATCCTAATTCTTTATGGATGATATGGACCTTGTAACTATGGCAATGGCCATTGCTTAGAGCCCATCTTAGATGGAATTTAATATCTTTAAGTGCTCCCCTTCACTTTATAGGAGAATGGTGGAATGCAGATACCGAGAAGGTTATTTAGCAGGCTCTCTAAATAGGAGGTGGTCCAAATGTGTCTGATGCCTAAACTATAAACGGATTTTCTGGACCACTTTACAACTGCTCCTTTACTAATGATAATTTTATTTAAATCTATTTCAAGAAAATTATTTATTTTATTTATTGGGTAGAAATGAGGATGGCACTCATTGATTGACCATGCCATGCTATGTATATACATTCGCTCTGAGTGTCATTCCTGGGAAGACATATCTTCTTCGAGTCATCAATGCTGCACTCAATGATGAGCTTTTTCTTGCCATTGCAAATCACAGTTTGACTGTTGTGGAGGTAGATGCAGTTTATGTCAAGCCTTTTCAAACATACACTCTTGTTATAACACCCGGCCAGACTACCAATGTGTTATTCACTGCTAATGCTACTGTTAATGTTGGCGGAGTTAAACAATTTTTCATAGTAGCTGGCCCATTTGCTACAGGTGGTGGAACATTTGATAACTCTACTGTTGTAGGAATCATAAGCTATAATGTTCTCAACTATACTAACTCCTCCACCATTATGACACCAAAACTCCCAGCCCTCAATGACACAACCTTTGCAGCCAACTTTAGTGGAAAACTTAGAAGCTTGGCTAACTCACAATTCCCGGCACTGGTTCCTCATACGGTGGACAAAAAACGTTTTTTACGATTGGTCTGGGACTGAATCCTTGTCCAAAGGGGATGGGAAATGCCACATTCCAGGCACCCAACATGATTCACTGCCTCTGTCAACAACATTTCTTTTGTTCTTCCAAACATTGCTCTTCTTCAATCCCATTATTTCAGGCAAATGAAAGGAATCTACAAGATGAATTTTCTGTACAATCCTCCATTCCCATTCAATTACACATGCACTCCACCCAATAATACACAGGCTATGAATGGGACTAGAGTGAAGTCCTTCCCTTCAATGCAACCGTTCAGTTGATTCTTCAAGACACCAACATTTTCAGCACCGATAGCCATCCTGTCCATCTTCATGGTTTCAATTTCTTCGTGGTAGGCCAAGGTATTAAAAACTACAACGAATCAACGGATGCACCAAACTTTAACCTCATTGACCCGGTCGAGAGAAACATTGTGGGAGTCCCCAAAGGAGGTTGGGCCGCTATCAGGTTCCGCGCGGACAATACAGGTATTATATAGATACAAAATCTAATCTAATTTACCATTCAACATTGTGTTAAATCATATTGTATCATTGCATTGATCTGTTCTTTGTATGACTAATACTAATTATATTAATATTTGATTATGAGATATCCATGGAGTGAATGCAGGCGTGTGGTTCATGCACTGTCATTTGGAAGTTCACACATCATAGGGACTGAAAATGGCGTGGGCTGTAAAGAATGGAAAAGGGCCCCTTCAGTCTCTCCCGCCTCCCCCCTCCGACTTTCCCCCTTGCTGACCTCCTTCCCAGTGCACACCATCACGTTCACGTTTTACGTTTGGTTTTTGCTTATGAATATTTCACAATAAACACATTGCCACCTTTTGGTCTCCTGGTTACGAAGATGCAACATCAAACAACCATTTCATCCAATCAACAAAGATGGATATTTATTCACACTGGGAATTCAACAAGGGGCAACCAATCAAAGCTAAGTGAAACTGTATTAAATTGGCATGTATTAAATTAGAGTAGAGACAAGTACTTCTTACATAATCCAATACCAATAAAAGAGTTTTGGGTTCTTCTGTGTGTGATCGATGACTTACATTTTTCACTTTCTGTTAGAATGATAAGCTCTTAAGAGTGTTCCTTGAGACAAAGGTAATGTAAGGCGGTTGTAATACTTCAATTAAATGGCGAAGTTTATGGATTTTCTCTTTTAACTGTATTAAATTGGCATGTATTAAATTAGAGTAGAGACAAGTACTTCTTACATAATCCAACACCAATAAAAGAGTTTTGGGTTCTTCTGTGTGTGATCGATGACTTACATCTTTCACTTCCTGTTAGAATGATCAGCTCTTAAGAGTGTTCCTTGAGACAAAGGTAATGTAAGGTGGCTGTAATACTTCAATTAAATGGTGAAGTTTATGGATTTTCTCTTTTAACAATTGAGAGTATTATTTTAACAGTTGAGAGTATGAGAAATAAAAATTAACATTTTTTTTTCAAGTTAGGCTAAGTTTAGGCCGGGGCCAATCTCAATGTTGGACAGAAAAACGATCTTCCCATGAGTAGGAGACTAGAGCCTAAATTTCCCATGGAACAGTTATATTCCCCACTAATGACTCCCACCCTCAACCTACATTATGTTCTAACAAGAGTATGCTAGAGGAGTTTTAGAGAAAAAAAAGGAAATGAAAAAAAAATATTTTTAAAATTGAAATATAAGAATCTTATTATAAAACAAAGAATGGTAAGTATTGCATTAGTATAAAGTAGAATATTGGAAATGTGTTACCTACACTTTAGTAGCAAAGTATTAACTTTCATCTATCCACTACACTGCAATAAGTTGTTATTAACAAAGTTGCAATGCTAATAACATAAAGGCTAACCAAACTGGTAGTTTGAATTAACAAATCAACACATACATTGTAGTCTACATAAGTTCATTGTGAATAGTCATTTTAAACACATGTAGTATTTGTTAACATCATCCAACAAAACTTATATACATAAGTTCATTGTGAATAGTCATTTTAAACACATGTAGTATTTGTTAACATCATCCAACAAAACTTATATAACATAACAAAATATGTCATTTGAACGAGTAAGCCATGGAAGACAACCATGTTCTAACTAGTAGATAACATGAAATCAACATAGTCTCATAGAAGCATCTACATCCACAAAAATAATATGTCTACCATCTTCACTAACCAAAAAGAAAGAAAAAAGATTTATATTATTTTTCATTCTAACTTATGAGCTTACATGGTGGACATAATAACTTGACTTCATACCTCTTTCACTCAAAAACCAATCACATTTTGATTTCACTTGGAAATTAAGTATACTATCAACATGCCACAACTAGCATGCTAATTAAAAAATCTATAATAAATAAAGTATACTATCAATATCTTGCATGTTAATTAAAAAATCTATAAAAATAAATAGTGTACTATCAACATGCTACAACTGGCATGCTAATTAAAAAATCTGTAAAAAAAACTAATTTTTTTCTTCCTCCAAACAATTGAATTCTCTTTTAATAGAATAAGTGACTTCTTCCCCAATGAACTTAAGCATTTGAGCTTAACATCTAGTAATGACATGTTCTCAATCTATATTGGGTAAAAGAAGGATTAAACAATTTTTGAGACAACTTTAAAGGATATGCAAGGTCATTTCAATTTTCATTTCAAGTGTAAGTGGGCTATACAATTCAAACTAAAGTATAGAGGTGTTTAAGTTACAACATACCTATAGTGGAATTGAAATAGACCTTTCAAACACTCAAAGTTTAAAAGAGTGAGATCCAAATGAAGAACCCAAGGCACAACTTCTATTACCAATACATACATTTTAACATATACAAAGGTTAAGGATGACCCTGCTCAGTGATGTAAGATGCACAAAACCATTAATAATTCATGTGGGATTTCACATCAAATTCTTGTTAGCATAGATAAGAAGAAGACAATCAAATGTAGAGACAAGTTTCAACTTTAATAATGGGTATGCATAACTATATATGCACATTGTATATAAATAAAAATAGATATATTGAGAGAACAAGAAGGCATGATGTTTAAGCCAATTTTGAGGATGATCCATTTGTGTAGGAATACTAACCGTATAAAAGTGGTTTGATATATGTACTAGCACTAGTACATATATGAAACCACTTTTATAATGGATATAAACAAATGACGAACATAAGGGTTTTTGGAGTTTAAATCAAATTCAATGATTCAATAATCGAGATTCGACATAAATTGCTTACTCACTGTTGAAGGCACTTATCAAGCCATTAATGACATCACACATATGCATTCAATATATCAAAATAAATTTAAGGTTAATAAACGTAAATGGAAGCATATATTTATAAAATTTGGAATGTTTGGCAATTGGGTTTTATCACTATGCACATTATAGTATGCAACCACTCTTAATTATGCTCTCAAAATACTCTTAATCAAAGCATAATGAATTGATAAAAAATAATATAAATTAAATACACTTTTAAAATTGAAATTGAATATGGCATAATGAATTGCTTAGCTCCCAAAATACTCTTAATTAAAGCGTAATAAATTGATAAAAAATAATATAAATTAAATACACTTTTTTTTTCCTCAAGAAAGAGCACGAGAAACCCTCGAGTACTTCCCCACATTTTGTGGATGGTAAACGGGGTAAACTGTTCGGCCTGATTACGGGCCTAACCCTGTGGGGACATCAAGTGAGGTCCTATACAGGCTCTTGGCTGAGGATTCAACCCCATAACCTCATTTGAGAAAATAATGACACTCATCCACTTGAGCTAACCCACCGTGATATAAATTAAATACACTTATAATGAATTGCTTAAAAAAATACACTTTTAAAATTGAAATTGAAGATAGATTTTCCTAGAGAATATAAGTCACCACACAGGTTCAGTGTGAGAGGTAAAAGTAATAATTATATCTATCTCTTATACATTTGCATTATAATATCAGGGTTTCATTCCGAGATTAGATTCGCATAATATACAAAATAATGTACAACGATTTCAAGGAGCAAGAATGCACTAAAGATATAAATATTTTTTAATAGGTTATTATCCTTAAAAACATCAAATTGACGGTTATGTTAATTTGATTCTTGTCAATTTCTACATTTTGTATTTCGAATGACCTGTCAAATACGATCCGAGATGGGAAAAAATGACTTTCTTTGTAACATCAAAATCCATGCTTTATTCCAACTAAAAAAATAGATCCTATAACATGCAAAATCACATCGTCGCAGCCAAACCCTAGGAATGTGCGCATGAGAATGGCATTTGTTTTTATCATAATTCAAAATGTGAGCAATCTGGGGATCCAACGATCCAGTATTACAACCAATAGTTGTTGTATTAAAACCACCACACACACACGTCCTATATGAATTAAAACCAATAGTTCCTATATTAAAACCACACGTACATGTACTATATGAAATGTTAGAGAAGGCGATCCACAACACTGCTTACAACACTAAGAAGACACTCGATTTGTTCGCCTATATGAAACATTAGAGGAGGTGATCCACATCACTTCTTACAACACTAAGAAACGCCCCATTTTTTCGTGGACATTTCATTTGTTCGTGGACATGAAGCAAACGTGGCTCACGCCATCCCACCAACACATAGTAAATTAAAACAACAAAAAACCTAAAATAGAAGCAGTAAAAATCCTTAAACACACTCCATTAACAGTAAAACCCAGGAACAATTATTAAAGAGGGCATTAATAATTTGATAGACTGTTATATTATGTTAATCTTCTTAATCATTCTTTTTAATGAAGAACAAACAAGTTTTGTCATGCAAGGAAGTTAATGGTTGATATCAAAGCCCTTGATTTATTGTGGCGACCAAGAATATTAAGAGAATATGAAATCATGTCCATTAAAAACCCTTATGTGATTAAAATACCACTAAATCTAGACATTTCCAATAGGTGTACGCCTCAGGTGTAATAAAACTTGTAAACCACGTCAAGGACAACATCACTATTCACTGGTAATTATTACTTCATTGACAATACTTAATTGGTCTCCATGAAACAATGTGATCTACTAAATAGTAGTATTTGTTGGATTACTGAGAGGGGGGGTGAATCAATAATAGATCTTTTTAATCCTTTTAACCATGGTATGCAAGTGTTATTTATCTTTATGATCAATATAACATTCTCATCCAACAAGTGCAGAGTAAATAAACCATGAACAATGAACAATCATAGACATATACAGTACACCAATATTTTTACATGGAAACCCAACGTGAGAGAAAACCGCATAATGTTTTTTCATATATGTCTTTAAGAATTACATTCATTGGAAGAACCAACTTCCTTTGTTCTCCACCTACAAATAGAAGGAGGCTCTGACCCACTATATTTTCAGGCTACAACTTGAGGGAAGCTACAACTCCCCAATTTTATGGATACAACCAGAAGGAGGCTACAACCCCCTAGGTTCTTCGGCTACAACTGGAAGGTGGCTACAACCACCTATCCTTGCCCCGTCCTGCCGCCATGAAATATAAGTGTCAAATGAATAAACCACTGCCACACTATCACTATGAGATATACCACTGTAAACTTGTACCAACCTATACCACTGACCTATAGCCAACCTGTGCCGATTCCATCAACCTGTACCTGAAATCAGTCTCTACCAACCAAAAACCAACAGATACGATACCTATCTGTTATGTAGCACACATATGTACACACCCTATATATACTACAACCCACATATGTACACAGACTATCTGTGCTGCAGCCTGCGTATGCTTTTTGAAAACTAGGGTTTTCTCTCTCCTGAAAAAAATCTGACCCTCTACAACCTTTGTCACATCAACCTACAACTTGTCACTATCTCCAGATTGTAATTGTGCCCTATACATACATTCTCATATGTATCCTTTAACCAAATGCATCTATATCTCTCTAGTCATGTGCCATACATGTGTGTATAATCATGAATAAGTATAATAACCATCACATGAACTAGACATCAAACCCTTACTGCTAAACAACATGTCAATTCATCATCCACTTCACAACCACTTCAAAAATACAAGATCTCAAACATATACCAGAAAAACACTCAACCATATGCCAAGAAATACAGGATGTGTCTCAACACTAACAAGATATACAAATGATAAATATAGGTTCTATGGATGAAACAAACTCTAACAAATATATAGGTTGAGTATGATGAGACCATTCCAATCTATTGTGATAATACAAGCGCCATCAATATCTCAAAGAACCCGGTGATGCACTCAAAGACGAAGCACATTCCAATCAAGTATCACTTTCTATGGGAACAGGTTGCAAAGAAGAACATCAGAGTTGAATATGTGGGCACAAAAGAACAAGTGGAAGACATCTTTACAAAACCGCTTCCACGAGAATCCTTTGAGTATCTTCGCTAGAGACTCAGAGTAATTTCTACTCCAAAATGAATGCTTTTGAATGCTTATCTTATATGTCTTAGATTTACACGAGGAATCACCATAAAGAGGGCAACTCAGGTCAGGAGATCAGTTTCATGAAGAGTTCAGTCAGGGGGAGTATCCCTAAGGACAATTCAGTTAGGGGGATCAACCTCGGATGGAAAGATACCTTTTCCATTGATGACAAAGAGGGATATCTTTATCAAATGCAGAGCACATAGGCATGGTTCCAGGGGGAGCGATGGTCACAAGGGGAGCATGAGTGATATGAATTCAGTATTTCATGACATGACTTTAGTATTGCATTAGAGTGTTTCCATCAATGCCAAAGGGGAATATTTTTTATTAATTGGGTTGGTTGTCATTGATGTCAACCCTTGAAGAAAGTTTGGTAGCGAATTTCGGTAGCACAAAGGTTTGGGTAATGGACCCAAGTTTGTTTGATGGATAATGGTATGAGTTTTGATATATTTGCAGGTAATACTATTCTAGATGGATAGTACATGTCATGCCATTTCCGATGGTATGTGGAACGTCACATAACTCCTCACGGTTAGAGAGTTATGGCATGTGAAGTTGGAGAACCCTCATGAGTCATCTAGAAGCCCCAAAAGGTCAAAGTAGTCAAAGTGTTTGCAAAGAAGAAATTATTTAAATAATAAAGTGAAGTGATGAGTTACTATAAGTCAAAAAAGGATGAAAAATAAATTATTTAAATAATAAATTTAATGGAGAACTCACTAATTATGGAAAATGGTTAAGTTAAGTGGACAAGTGGTTATAAGTGGGTTAACCCTAAAATAAGGAAAGTGGGTTAAGATGGTTAAAAGATAACCCCTTGAGGATGCTACATGAAAGTATAAATAAAAGACAAGGATCTCTCATTTAAATACACTTGAACCTATTGAATATCTATTTTGTGAAAGGTTATTTGGGCAGGTATTATTGATAGAGAAAAGTGCGGCAGGAAAAGTGCGACAGAAAAATCGCGACAGAAAATTCACGACAGAAAAATCGTGGCAGAAAAAGTGTGGCAAGAAAAATTGCGGCAGAAAAATTGCGGTAGAAAAATCGTGGCAGCAACATGGTTGGGGTGTATTTATGAGAAATATGGCACATATTGTTTGAGGTATGTTTTGTGATCTAGGGTTTAGCTCTTGAGATGGTATTGGATGTTTAGTATTGCTGCATATATCAGATTTGTTGAGGGATACAATTGGTATTTTGTTGTTAGTATTTGGCATATGGGTATTGGTATTTTGGTTGTGATGTGTTGTTGAAGTTGTTGGTTTATCTTGAGGCTACATAACAGTGAGGTTTTGGAACATGGTTTGATGTAAGGGTTTATGGTATTTGGTTTATGGATAGAGTGATGAATTGTTAGATAACTTTTGATGGTCATATTGGTGTATGTCTTTGGTATATGGTTTAGGTACATGTTGGGTACATGGTTGAGACAAGTAGTTGATGAGTTGGCACACACACGAGGTGTATAGTTGATGATGTTGGTACATCTTGATGAGTCATAGTTGATGTGTAGTTGATGCATGATTGGTACATGGTTGGAGGCACTTGTTAGTAGTATTGTTGACACATCGTTTATGGATGATGTAGCATACTTGTCTTAGTATATTATTAGAAGCACATATTTATCTTGGTGATGATTATGAGATGTTTTGATTGGTTGATGCACATCTTGGTGATATTGTGAATATGGTTGAGAGTTGTCTTGGTGATTGATCTTGGTGAGTAGATCTGATTTGGTTGATAAGATCGATGAGACATGTTGTTGTGATAGGTTGTTTGGACAAGCTGTTGTGACAAGTTATTTGTACAGGTTTGTTTCATGGTTGATGCACTTGTTGATGGTACATGTTGAGGTATAGGTTGATGCATGGTTGATGCATGGTACATGTTGGTTCAATTTATTGGTACATGTTGTTTGGTGCAAGTTGATTGGTACAGGTTGTTACAGGTTATTAGTATAGGTTGATAGTGGTAGTGGTTGATTCAGTGACAGTGACATGCTATCTACATTTCACATTTATATTTCAGGGCAGTTGGACGGGGAAAGGACATGTGGTTGTAGCCACCTTCCAGTTGTCGTCAGAGAACATAGGGGGTTGTAGCCTCCTTCTAGTTGTAGCCAAAGAATTGGGGAGTTGGAGCTTGCCTCAGGTTGTAGCCTGAGAAACTAGGGTGTTGTAGCCTCCTTCTGGTTGTAGCCAGAGAATTGGGGATTTGGAGCTTCCCTCAGGTTGTAGCCTGAGAAACTAGGGGGTTGGAGCCTCCTTCCAGTTGCAGCTGGAAAAAAAAGGAAGTTGGTTCTTCCAATGAATGTAACTCTTAAAGACATATAAGAAAAAACATTATGTGGTTTTCTCTCTCTTTGGGTTTCCACGTAAAAAACTGGTGTACTGTATATGTGTATGATTGCTCATTTGTTCATTGTTTATTTACTCTTCAACTATTGGATGATAATGCTACATTGATATAACACTTGCATTTTGTGGTTGAAAAGGATTGAATTTCTCTATTCCTGATTCACCCCCCCTTCTCAGTAATCCAATAGGTGTGTGGTACCTTCATCAACAATGCATTTCTTCCAATCCCGTTATTTGCCTTTTATCCTTCTTTCTTTAATATTTTCTTTCATAATAGCATAAGGAGAGATTGAGGGTCACTTCCTTGGCATGGTGACCAGTTGGTGGCAATGTCACCCACAAATACCTAATGGAAATGAGACGGTTGGCTCGTGATGAGACCTATTTTCTCTCAACCATGCAATTGAGAGTCATTGGCCTGGTTTGGTGGCCAGATGATGACAATGTCATACCACTAGATATCCATGGACTTGATAGGTCGACTCGTGATGAGACCTCTTATCCTTCAATCTACCTTTCAAGCGTTTCTTTATTATAATATGGGACCCCTTTTATTCAATGATAAGTGTTTCATTGCTTTCTTGGGTGATCCATGGGCGAAGCATATGGAAGGTTTATATAAGGATTTTATCTTTTACCCAACACCAATCCCTCTCGGACTTTAGCCCCTTCTTCCCATAGAATGAAGGAAAACCCCTTCTTGGGTCAATACACCCTAAAATCCCAAGAGATAAGAAAATGAAGAGGAATAATGATGGAAAATGGTAAGTATGGTTGGGAACGGTACGATGGCTCATTAAGGGATTTCCTAACAACAAAACCATTCCCAAATAAGATCGCTTACTAGAGCACAATGTCAACCACCAAGGTGAAGCAGGGAAAAAGGCATAATGTCCAAGCACATATCATGAAATATAGAGCAATATAAGATACAACATAATCAAATGGCTTAGGTATTGAAATGATGCTCACCATAATAATGACTTGTACCTCATGGAGCAAGGCCCACTGCCTTTCAAAATCCAACTGGTGTGGTGGATGCCATCTATAAACCTACGACCATCTGTGATGGTGAGTGGGTTTTCCATCTATGAAAATCAGTATTGGTGGTCATATAGTCTCTCAACACTCCATATCTGCAACTTGAGGGCCTCGAGACATCATCTCCTTAGTTATCCACAAAATGGGGATAACATCTGGCTCCTACTCGGGGACATGTGCTCGCCGTAGAGTGCATGAGAACCTCAACATCTCCTGGTAGACCTGTGATTGCAAGTAAACATCAAACTATCAAGTGAAGGATGGAATACTCATCCTTGTTCTCATATGATCATAATCCAAACAACTGAGCTAGAAAAAGAAAATTTGACATTTTTTCAAAATTTTCTAAACTAAGCATGAAATCAATATGCAAGTAGAGCAAAATGAAAATGAAATGCATATAAACTAGTATGGGAAATCAAGATGCAAATGCAGGGAATCGAAATGACTTACCTACTTACCTGGGGCACGAGACCTGAAGAAGTCATGTGTCCTGGATGTGAGGTTGGAGAAGAGACCCATCTATTGGTAATGGCATATTTCTCTCGTCTAATGCTGTCAAATAATACTTTTCTTTTCTAGACTTATTTCTGATGATGTAAGGTCCAAGCCATGAGTTATTGTATATCTGTTCGTATCTAGGCTTGTCCTTTCTTTTTTACCAACTGAGCACAAGAGTTCCTTCATTGAAATCAATGCAAGGTGTATTCTCATCGTATGGATACTCTGTTTGGACGATATCTTTGAAAATTTCTTCACTTTTCTCATCTTCCTTTTGTATAATATGAATATTTTCCAGTTCCTTATTATGGTATAGTACAACCTTCTTTTTATCTGTCCATGGTAGAAACATTTCCACTACATCTTACTGCATGAAGGGTAACTTAGATGGACCATACTAAAAAATATGTGGAGGTATATCATGGTAGTTTTCATTGACATAAGTTCCCCCCCTCAGATTCATCACATATGTGTATTTATTCTCCCTGTTATGCATGATATCATGCATGCCATCACCCATGGGAATATATGCATGTGTAAGGTTCATACTAAGGAAACCTCCAAGGGATGAGGACTAGATCCTTGACAAGAGAATCCCCCAGGAATTAGGGACATCGATCACCAATATATCCATGAGGACATTGATATGTGGAAAATCTATAAAAGATACTTCAACGTATCCACATACTCCCAAGACATTAACTCTTCTTGAATCAATACCACAAACATTTCCATAAGGCCATGTTGTCTTCAAACCAAGTTGTTTCATTACCTTCAAAGATATGACATTTTTTGAGGCCCCTGAATCAAGCATGCGATTGTTCAAGAGGAGGCCATTCATGCCTAATGAGAGATAGAAAGGCAGGTTCTTATCTTTTGGCCGATCTAGATACATAGTGTTTAATACGATGGGAGGATCCTCCTTCTCAGTTGGCAGCTACAATATCCTCAAAACTTCCATTTTCACGGAAGGGATCTTACACATCTCCGTCACTAGGACCACCATATTCAATTTTCCAAAATTGTTGGAAACATCTATATTCAACTGAATGTCATATGTAGGAGTTGGCTTAGGAGGCAACTCACATACTAGTGGTGGAGGTGGTGGAGCCACCTTTTCTACTGGTGGAAGAGGAGTATCAGGCTGTTACAGAGGGGATGAAACATTTTTTCTTCTATAGACTAGAATTTCCCTCCTCCTTAATTCCTTCTTTTGATCATATGTTAGTTTATTTAAGGCCCAAATTCTCCCCTCTTTTTCTCCTATTATTTTGGCTTATTGATATGTTCTTGATTAACCTATTCATCGTTGAGATTGCAAATCATGAATTTTATATCATCAGGATAATCTTCGTATTTCCTGAGGCATTCATCTTCCGTCTGGGGTTCTTGGCATGGGAGACACCAAGATTTTATATCAAATTTCCCAATAGGTTTCAAAGTATCTGGGGCCTTTGCCTCTTGTTGAGGTCTTGGTTTCCAACCGGTGGCATCTCTTTGCTGTATGGAAAACTGAGGTCTGGGAGAAGATTGATTTCTTTCCACTATAGTCATATGGTTCATAATTTGATCCTTCACTTGGACAAACTGAGTATTCATCTGGTCTATTTTTTGAGTCAGGGGAGCAATTAGATCAGGAGAAATGTTGTTGGAAACCTTCGTCCTTGGTTCTGTCTTGTTAGGAGGATACTGAAAAGGTTCTATTTTCGAATCAAGGATATTTTCTTCAATGTCAATACTGAACTCTTTAGCCTCTGCCAATGACGTGGGATTTTTATCTTTAAGAGTGTATCAGAACTGCCCTTCAAAGGAATTCACATAAAGGAGACGAACTGATGATGTCGAAGGACGATAATTTGTTGGAATTTGATTGTACAACTTGTCAAATCTTGAAATGAATTCCCTTACTGTTTCATTCTCCTTTTTATTTATTTGATTGAACTGAGTTGCGAGTGTCCCACCATATTTTTTTCTTGACCATATGATTTTAAATAAGGTGGAAAAGGCATCGTAGGTCGTGATCTAATTATCAGGGAGTCCCTTGAACCAATCAAGAGATTCCTCAATCAATGATGAGGTGAATAGTTTCATGGATACATCTTCATGATCAATACCTGCATTGTCCATATCTCATCCCATGACACAAATGTGGTCTTTGACAGTCATCACATTGTTTCCTAGGAACCTTGGTAACCACTTGTTGACATCTGTTGGCATCTTTTTAGGGTAACCTTGGATATTGGCCATGTTAAGGGGTTTGTAGAGGTCTATTTCCCAAGGGAGAGCCATTGGAGCAAGGGGAATGGATATATGGAAAAGGGTTTTAGCAATGAGATATTTGAGAGGAGGCCTTCTTTGGTAAACCTTGGAAGGCTTGAACCTCTCAGGGAAAAAAGGTTTGGGAAAAGAAGGATTCTGGGAAGGTGGAGTCTCCATATGAGATTCAAGATGATCTCATCAAGAAGGGTGGAAAGGGAACGTCCCTTGGGTGGAGTTTCCATGTAATATAGGGGAAAGTATTTGGGATAGCTTACCAAAGTGTCGTTAGGGTACGAAGAGGATTCAAAATCCTCCCCTGCAACGACACAAAAATGTTATAGCACAATTTGTAGGTTGGGAAAATCCTGACCCAACCATAGAACAAGTGCTACAACTTTGGAATCCTACACCCAATGTCACCTTGATGTAGGTCCCACAATTCAAGGGTGACTAGGTTACTCTAGGGAGGTGATCCTGGTGACTTTAGGGGGATTGAGACGGAGATGGAGGGGAGTGGAAATGAAGCCCCTATAGGTCAATTCTAAATGGAAATGAAGGTACGGATAGATGCAATGCAAGTTAAGTAATGGCTTCCCCACAGGTATAGTGATTCTCTAAATGATTGTACTTGCCCGAAACACAAGAAAATACACTTTGCAACAATATATGTTAGTTGGATCAACGCGTTAAGCTTGTTTTCCCTAATTTGAAGTAGTAGGTAACGGTATATATCAGAAAATAAATGATACTATGAGCTGCTCATCAAGTGCTAGAGATCACGTAGAAAATGCAAGAGAAAAAATAGTAAATGACTAGCTAAAATCAAGGTGAAAAACCAGTACTCTTAGCATAAAAGATAAGGTTGTTGTAAACACTTGTTTGCAGAAAATTATATCAGACTTATGGCTGTAACATTCAATGTATTACAAAAATAAAATCAGCCATTGAAATACCCTCAAACGTTTCCAAAATGTGCGCTAGGACAAGGAGAGTGAGTGTGGAAACTTTGAGCAAAAACCAATGGTTGATAAGAGAGTTATTAAAGCAAGTAAGTTTGGTTTTCTACAGCCCTAATGGATGAAGATGAAAATTTGTAATAGAAGCAATAAGTACCCCCTATATGGGGATTCCCTAGTGGCTGTGAGTTTCCCAATGCACAAGGAAAACAATCCACTTTGCAAGAAGTAAAAATGACCGAAAATCATGTTTCCCAATGCAATATTTTATTTCTCCAATGCAACAAATCAATGACTAGTGACTTTACTATTGGGTTAATGGAGTCACAAGGAGATTATAAAATCTACCTCCTTGGGGGTGTAAGCCCTTTTACTCCCCTAGGAAAGTTTCTCTAATCTAGGGTTTAAGCTAAGAGGGTGTATGCTCTTATACTTCTCTTAGCAAACCCTTAATTGATGAGATCAAGAAAACAAAAATGATGAAGGCTATGGTGGGGGTGTATTTCCTTATACTTCCCACCTATATCCTATCATAAAAATACTTGACTTGAATAAAATGATATCAAGAGAGTAAAAACCATACCAATATCAAGAGAAATGCTAAGACAATTCACCACAAGAGCTAGAAAACATCATCCAAAGCTAGCGCTAGCCCTTCCTCCATCAACCATTCATAAAATAACCATAAGAAAAGTGCACAAGAGCTAAAAGAGCTAAGGGGGCCACAAATTTCAGACCAATTCTCTCACAAGAGGGAGAGTTATGATTCTAAATGAGATCTTATGATCTCTATTTATACAAAAATTAGCTAACATAGCTTTTCCACAAAATACAGAGTAAAACACAAGATCAGGGGTCAATAATCCTAATATTTCCCCCTTAACACAATAATATTAAACAATTCACTTTAGGAGGATGTCACCCCTTTAGGGGACGTTTTTCTACTTTGAGGAGGTCGTTGGTGTTGGAGAAGCATGGATGGTCCTCCAAAGTCCATGTGTCAATCATCTAGGTGATCTCATCATGGTGAAGACCATATTCTCCTCAAAATGTCCAAGTGTAAATGAGTGGCACCTCACCACCAAGTTCTAGCCCCCAATATCATGACATCATGCTAAAAAATGGGACGTTTTTCCCCTCCTGGGCAAATCGTTTGGCAAGCAATGGGTGGGATAGGTCATCCAAGTCATAATCAAGGCTACCCAAATCATATTTCTCTCATCTGGAATGCGGACCCTTGGCATCCAACCTATGGACTTGTAGCCCCATGGAAGCCCAAGTTAGGCTTGTTCTCCCAAAATTGTCCACCAACTAGGTTCTGCAAAGACAAATGAACATGCCCTGTAAGGATCTCAAGTCATAACATCATGATAAGTTAATCCAATCAATAAATAATAAATCTAATCATGTGCATCAAATATCACCATATCAAACAATTAACAACTCAAAGACACTATGTGACTTGTCAAGCTTAAGTATGGGAGGGTTGACGAGGTGTCCTATCGGGTAGATCTTTCCCTAGGTCAAGGAGAGATTCCAAGAGGTACCTCTCTAAGATATGTAAAGTGTGTGAGGTGGACTGGGTCAAGACTCAATGGGCATAGGGCTCATTACATACTAGGGGTCATAATGTCTCATTCATGTGTTCCTTTGTAGAGGGTGTGTGGTACCTTCGTTCGCAATGCACTTTTTCCAAGCCCATTATTTTCCTTTTATCTTTCTTTCTTTCATACTTTATTTCATAATAGAATAAGGATATATTGAAGGTCATTGCCTTGGCGCAGTGACCAGTTGGTGGAAATATCACCCACAAATACCTAATGGAAATGAGAAGGTTGGCTCTTGATGAGACCCCCTTTCTCTCATCAATGCAACCGCGAGTCACTGCCCTGGTTTGGTGACTAGATGATGACAATGTCACACCACTACATATCCATGGACGTGATAGGTCGGCTTGTGATGAGACATCATATTTTTTAATCTACCTTTCAAGCATTTATTTATTATATTATGGGTCTGCTTTTATTCAAAGATAAACATTTCATCGTTTTCTTGGGTGATCCCTGGGCGAAGCATCTGGAAGGTTTATATAAGGATTTTATTTTTTACCCAACACTAACCCCTCTGGTCCTTTAGCCCCTTCTTCCCATAGATTGAGGGAGAATCCCTTGTTAGGTCAATACACCCTAAAATCCCAAGAGATAAGGAAATGGAGGGGAATAATGATGGAAAATGGTAAGTATGGTCGGGAACGGTACGATGGATCATTAAATTATTTCCCATCAGCAAACTCATTCCCAAAGAAGACCACTTACCAGGGCACAATGTCAACCACCAAGGTGAAGCAGGGCAAAATGAATAACATCCAAGCACATATCATGAAATCTAGAGCAATCTAAGATACAACATAATCAAATGGATTAGGTATTGAAATGATGCTCACCATAATATTGATGTGTACCTCATGGAGCAAGGCCCACTGCCTTCCAGAAGCTAACTGGTGTGGTGGATTCCATCTGTAAACATGTGACCATCTATGGTGGTGAGTGGGTTTTATATCTGTGCAAATGGGTACTACTGGTCATGTAGTCTCTCGGCACTCCATATATGCAACCTGAGGGCCTCGAGACATCATCTCCTTAGATATACACAAAATGGGGATAACATCCCCAACTCATGACTTTCACTTTCAAGGAGATCCATCCAATAATATTTGTTTTCAAGATGCAATTTTTGGAAGACACCAACATGTTAGGCCTTGGGATTATTATAGGTATTTTCAGGTGTGGCTATCCATGAGTCATGGATTTACATTTTTTTTTCAACTCTAATGGGTCTTCTCATGTTTCTTTGATATACGTCATCAAGAACAACAAGGAGGGGCATCAATCCTCTTTTAGGTTTCTATCAGAATTTCCCTCAGAGTCCCTCTTGCTAGATGGTTCAATGAGTAATAATGATGGTTTTCCCTATGCTTATGACAAGAAAGATGATTTCATAAGCCCTGTCCACCTTTTGATTGAAGAAGCTTGCAGCAATAGAGGTAAATATTGACATGCCTTCATTGTCCCTTCACATGATCATGATCGCACTTCAGATTTTGACCATAGAAGGGTAAACAAGATGTCAACATATGCTTAGTTGATCCATGATGTTTCATTATTTTGGTTTGTGACCAAGAACAAAGGTAAATTTCAAGGCATTGATGAACTGATTAAATGGTTGCATTGGATTTATGATTTTACTTAGCATGTTATGTGTATTATGTTAGAGTATATTAGGATGAATAAGATATTTAGCACGAGCATTAGATTAACTTGTGTGTTTCAATTTTATTGAGTGTTGTATTTTGTTCATTTTTTAATAAAGGAAATGATGATTACGTTGTATGAAATTCTCTAAATATTGGTGTCATGTACTTCGTTCCTTTTCATGCCTAGATTTATCTTGTCTCAAGGAAAGGAAAATGCAATTGTGTCTTCCCATACCTTGCATTTAATATTGATTTTGTGAGAATGTTTAAGGTCTACAGGTATCTCGAAGATTCTGGAGTTCTCATGCACTCTCGAGGTGAGCACATGTCCCTGAGGTGGACCCAGTTGTTGCACCCCAAATTCTCTAAAGTGCACCCTATATTTTTTTATGAGATGTGACCACTCCGACGTGCCCAATGTTTGATGGTTTTCCTTGTATGTGGCCATGCTGGGATGATTTTAATGTACAAGTGTTGGTTAGAGGTTAGCCAAATCTCCTTAGGTGGACGATCATGGCAGGTCCACTTAGTGCCCATTCTCATGTTTCTTGGTTTTATTGCTCCAATTGTCTACCCCTTCAGATTTGGTAGCTCTCCTACGATGTTGGACATTTATGTCCTGGGTAGGTATGCGGGCATTCTGAGATGGATCTACCAAGATACATGATTTACGAGGCTTGTAGCTACTCACTTATTATTTTTTTCTTTGTAAAATGTGATTTCCCTTTGTAAGGGTTTTCATACCCGTGGTTTAGTACACCTTACCCACATAGACCCTCTCTTTATTATGTACGTACCACACTTGGTCCTTCAGAGACTATTCTGCACATGATTATCCAGTTGCACATTTTTTGAGGTAATACATGCATCGCATGGATTTTGAGGCATTAGGTCTCCCTCTTTGAGGCACAGACGTGCCATTTTTACCCACATGGACATCCTTTACACCCATCATGTGTATAAATCCTGAAATTCCCCCTCCTTTGGCACCTTTTTAAAGTGTTTTCTCATTATAGGGGGACAATTTTACTTTGGGGCATTTCAAGAGGATGTCGGAGCTTGTTTGAGGATTATTTGATGAGGTGGAGGTCACCTAAGTGACTTGGAACTTGTTGGAGGTTGACTTATCCCTTATCTTCCATTGTGGATGCACTTTATGACCACATTTTGATCACTTATGTAGAAAATTAAAGAAGTTGTGCACTTTTGGGGCAATTTAAGGGCTTGGGGTGAGTTCGTCCACCTCTTTTGAGCTAGACGTTGCAACTTGGAGGATCAAGGAATACTACTTGCCTTGTTATGAACCCTCCCCAATCATTTTCAAGTGGAACGTTGTACCAAAAAGGCCAAAAGGGCCCTCTTAGAAGCTTGGCATCATTTTTGTTATTGGGGGTTTTATGACCAATTTTTTTTACTTGGACGGTCATTCCCATGCTTCATGGAGTTGTCTTGACCTTAGGTATGTACATGTTCACTCTTTGGAGACATATTTCAAGGATTTATGGACATTATTTGAAATTTTTTTGAGCATATTTTATTGAATCTGTCCCCTTCTATGAGGGTTTTCACAACGTAAAGAATTATTTAATTGTATTTTTGACTTAGTATCCAATTTGTGTGGATGACAAGTCAGTTTATTTTTTTCCTTAGCTTATTTTTGGGGAATAAAGAGTGGAGAGGAGGTGAGAGTATCATCTATAAATATAGGCCCTCCTCTCACTCATTTCGTTGTGAAATGTTGGAGATTATTCTTGGAGCCATTTAATAGAAGATCTTTACTTGGTGCATTTTTGGTGTCAATTCTTGGAGCTCTATATTTCTTGGTTATTCTTCTTGGCATATTTTTCAAATCCTATTGTGATTTTTTCAAGTTCTACATAAACTAGCAAGATCGATCCATTGAGGTGTTGCACAACTACTTGGAGAGAGGACATCTATGGTTTGTGTCTCTTCCTTCCTCTCTAAAACGATTCGGTAAGGGTTTGTCTCTTGTTTTGATTAGCTTGTGTGCTCCTTGGAAAGGGTTTGGAACATTATTTTTAAGTATTTTTTTGATCTTGTTGGTGAAGGCTATTCCCTTGAGGAAACCCTTCTTGTAGGGAATTGATTATCATGGTTTGTCTTGATTAGCAAGAGACTACTATCATTGTGTCCCTAGTCTCCAGTTCTAACATATAAACGAGGATAATTAATTCTTAGAGGGTCATACTTCTTGACCCCGTAAGCCCTAGGCAGAGATAAGGAAATCCCCTAACTCCCAATATTCACCAACCAAAAAACCTAAAATTTTAATTCTTGTATTTATTTTCCATAAAATATAAAAAATACAAAAAGATTTCAAAGATTTAAACCATCAAAAATATTTATTTTTTTGTCTAGAACAAATCTAACGATTTACTTTTACTTTGTAGACATTCTTATCCAAGGGTTTGTGCTAAATTGTTAAATTTCTAACCTTGGAAGTAAGATCAACCCTCTTATATGGCTCTTTATTGTATTATCTAACGTTATTGTGGTTTATTTAAGGTTTTATTCAATTCTGGAGATTAATTACAACCAAAAAAACTAGAATTGTTGAAACACTAGAGTTAGAGTTTAACACTAAAAAGGTGAAATCTACCCTACCCTTGATCTTGTTTTACTTTGGAATTGTTTATCAAGATTATATAACGTATTCCAATGGTGAAAATCATTTCCAAAGTGGTTCATTGCTTTCATATTTCATTTTGGAGACTTTTGGTGAAACCCTAGGGGGATTTGCAACATTTTTTGCAATTTTGGAGTAATTGCTTAGATAATATTATTTGTACTTGCATTATATTGTTTATGGGATATTTTTGCACTAATATATCTTTGTACAAGCAAGGAGTACCCAAGGATCTTCATCCCAGGTGCTTTTAAGCACTTTTGGGTCACTTTTTATGGTTCAAATTTGCAATTTTCTGTGTTTTCTGTAAAAAATCAGATTGTCCGAGCTTTAGACAATAGAATTATAGTCCAATTTATATCCAAAAATCAATGTACAACTCAGGTATATCAATTACTCATTATTTGTGCAACAAGATCTTACTTTTGTGCGGGAAGAGGTACATTCTTCATCATTTAAAGAGTGGTTTTATAGTGTTGGTTAGTATTTTCTGCTGTAGAATATTTATATCAGATCCAAAAACTCTTATAAGTATCTCCTAACTATCTCTAAATTTAATGGTTTATGCCCTAAATCTTGGTTGAATATTCGTAAGGCATCTGACTACTAAGGCACTAGTCTATCTAACATGTATTGAGGTGTATAGTTGAAAGGGTTGGGATACCCCTTGGTCTCTAAGAGATGGCCTAAAGTGAAGGGGAGATCATACTAAGGTGATAGTGGTGCGTTTACCATATCGTACTATCCCCACTAGCAATCCCCCAAGGGCTACTAGTTTGGGCGGTAACATTTTTTGGCGCCATTGTTGGGGATGTGTTACTTGGTTTGTTTCTTGGATCTTGACGACATTATCCCACCAGGTTATTGGGTAAGTTTTCTTGTATTTGTATCTTGATGAGATTATTGTTATTGCTAACCTTGATTTGTCTTATCTAGCGACTCCACTCAAAGAAAATATAAAGAGGTACTTTGCAAGGGAAATATTGAAAAATAACTTGGGATTGATTCAAAGCTTAAATTTCAAAGACTTGGTTGGATGTACAGATTCAGCCTAATATTGAATATTTAGAAGCAAAAGAAGGTGGAATTACCCTATTGTCTAGTACAATTTTATGCTCTGATTGATTTCTCAAATCTGAGGTTTTCCTCATGAGCATGATTATATGGAATCAAAGGCAATTCAGAGATTCCATGTATATGGTAGCTCATTTGTATAAGATCTATATTCTTTTATGTAATTTAGAAAGAGAAATGGTCTTTTTTATGAGGATGTCATGATGAAATATTTTGCAATAAGCCTAAAAGGATGTGCAAAGGACTGGTTCTTGAGCCTTGACAAGGGAATATTTATGTCTTGTAGATATCCTAGGTGCATTTTGTACATGATGGGATTGTAAATCTGAACAATGGTTGCCCATTGTTCAAGAAATAAAAATTAGTTATCATGCAAAAATGCTCATCAAAGAAGTTCATGGACCTCCTCATAAAGATGATGAAATCGGTCATGAAGAGGTTCATCTCTCTCCTCCCTCCCATGAACCATTGTTGGAGGACATTTCATAATTGGGAAAGTATGAGGAACATGTACCCCATGTTGAAAACATTTTTAATGTGATCATCAAAGACGATACTGTTGAAGAAAATCCTGAAGGAGCATCTTGAAGATGATGATTCCATTGCAACTCCTCCAAAATAAAATGGTAATGAGGAATCTACTCATACTCTTGTTGGTAATCAAGAAATATTTGAAGACTAGGTATATGATGAAAGATGTTAAGTTTCATGATACATATTTTAGTGACTTGGAAGAGGAAAACCTAATAAAGGAACCCCCATTTGATGAAGAGAATAACAACAAAGAAATCAAGAATATTGATGCTCTTCTCCGTATTGAAAGACATAAATGGAGTATAAGTTGTTTTCATCTTGATGGGGATCCTATTTACGACACAGATGATGATGGTTTCAAAGATAAAATCACAAATTTGTGGTCTTGTGGATATCCAAACATAGTCATTGAATGTAAAGCTAACTTCGCTATGCATGAATGACCATGTCATCCTACTGATGAGGCTGACTTACAAGTACAAGAAGTTCATAGCTCGATGATAGTAGAAATGTTTCAACAATGGAAGTCCCCAACTCATGACTTTCACTTTCAAGGAGATCCATCTAGTGATATTGGTTTTCAAGATGCAGTTTTTGGAAGACACCAACATGTTCGACCTTGGGATTATTATAGGAATTTTATGGTACGACCATCCATGAGTCATGGATTTACATATTTTTTTAGGCCTAATGGGTCTTCTCATTTTCTTCGATATACGACATCGATAACAACAAGGATGAGAATCAATATTCTTGTAGGTTTCTATTGGAACTACCCTCAGAGTCCCTCTTGCTAGATGGTTCAATGAGTAACGATGATGGTTTGCCCTATGCTTATGAAAATAAAGATGATTTCATAAGCCTTATCCACGTTTGGATTGAAGAAGCTTGCAACAGTACAGGTAAACCTTGGCATGCCTTCATCATCCCTTCACATGATCATGATCATACTTCAGATTTTGGTTGTAAACAGAGTTATCAACTTAACGAGAACTCTACAGAGTTCTCGTTTTTT
>SNQJ01S0002688.1:43021-57848 GCA_010110895.2 Picea sitchensis
ACTAGTGCGCTTCATCACATCAACGTATTAATGTTTGGCGCTTCACATTAAGGTGTTTCAAAATTGTAAGAGCTGGCGCTGTCCAGCTGTATTCTTTCTCCTCGCGCGGCTCGCTTGTGGAAGTCGTAGATGCTCCTGCATCACTCATCCTTGTTCTCATATGATCATAATCCAAACAACTGAGCTAGAAAAATAAAATTTGACATTTTTTCAAAATTTTCTAAACTAAGCACGAAATCAATATGCAAGTAGAGCAAAATGAAAATGAAATGCATATAAACTAGTATGAGAAATCAAGATGCAAATGCAAGGAATCAAAACGACTTACCTACTTACCTAGGGCACGAGTACTGAAGAAGTCATGTGTCCCGGATGTGAGGTTGGAGAAGAGACCCATCTATCGGTAATGGCATATTTCTCCTGTCTAATGCTGTCAGATAGTACTTTTCTTTTCCAGACTTATTTATGATGATGTAAGGTCCAAGCCATGAGTTATTGTCTATTTGTTTGTATCTGGGCTTGCCCTTTATTTTTTACCACATGAGCACAATATTTCCTTCATTGAAATCAATGCAAGGTGTATTATCATTGTATGGATGCTCTGTCTGGATGATATCTTTGAAAATTTCTTCACTTTTCTCATCTTCCTTTTGCATAATATGAATATTTTCCAGTTCCTTATTATGGTATTGTGCAACCTTATTTTTATCTGTCCATGGTAGAAACATTTCCACTGCATCTTACTGCATGAAGGGTAACTCAGATGGACCATACTCAAAAAGTTGTGGAGGTATATCATGGTAGTTTTCATTGACATAGCTGCCCCCCCTCAGATTCATCACATGTGTGTCTTTCTTCTCCCTGTTATGCATGATCTCATACATGCCATCACCCATGGGAATATATGCATGTGTAAGGTTCATACTAAGGAAACCTCTAAGGGATGAGGACCAGGTCCTTGACAAGAGCATCCCCCAGGAATTAGGGACATCGATCACCAATATATCCATGAGGACGTTGATATGTGGAAAATCTATAAAAAATACTTCAACGTCTCCACATACTCCCAAGACCTTAACTCTTCTTGAATCAATACCACAAACATTGCCATAAGGCCAGGCTGTCTTCAAACCAAGTTGTTTCATTACCTTCAAAGATATGACATTTGTTGAGGCCCCTGAATCAAGCATGCAATTGTTCAAGAGGAGGCCATTCATGCCTAATGAGAGATAGAAAGGCGTGTTCTTATCTTTTGGACGATCCAGATAGATAGTGTTTAATACAATGGGAGGATCCTCCTTCTTAGCTGGCACCTGCAATATCCTCAAAACTTCCATTTTCATAGAAGGGATCTTACACATCTTTGTCACTGGGACTGTCATATTCAATTTTCCAAAATTGTTGGAAACATGTATATTCAACTGAATGTCATCTTCAGGAGTTGGCTTAGGAAGAAACTCACATACCAGTGGTGGAGGTGGTGGAGCCACCTTTTCTGCTGGTGGAAGAGGAGTATCAGGCTGTTACGGAGGGGATGAAGCATTTTTTCTTCTGTAGACTAGAATTTCCCTCCTCCTTAATTCCTTTTTTTGATCATATGTTAGTTTATTTAAGGCCCAGATTCTCCCCTCTTTTTCTCCTATTCTTTTGGCTTATTGATATGTTCTTGATTAACCTATTCATCGTTGAGATTGAAAATCATGAATTTTATATCATCAGGATAATCTTCGTATTTCCTGAGGCATTCATCTTCCGTGTGGGGTTCTTGGCATGGGAGACACCAAGATTCTATATCAACTGTCCCAACAGGTTTCAAAGTATCTGGGGCCTTTGCCTCTTGTTGAGGTCTTGGTTTCCAACCGGTGGAATCTCTCCGCTGTCTGGCAAACTGAGGTCTGGGAGAAGATTGATTTATTTCCACTGTAGTCGTACGGTTCATAAGTTGATCCTTCACTTGGACAAAATGAGTATTTATCTGGTCTATTTTTTGAGTCAGGAGAGCAATCAGATCAACAGAAATGTTGTTGTAAACCTTTGCCCTTGATTCTGTCTTGTTAGGAGGATACTAAAAAGGTTCTATTTTCGAATCAAGGAGATTTTCTTCAATGTCAATACTGAACTCTTTAGCCTCTGCCAATGACGTGGGATTTTTATCTTTAAGAATGTATCGGAACTGCCCTTCAAAGGAATTCACATAAAGGAGACGAACTGATGATGTTGAAGGATGGTAATCTGCTGGAATTTGATTGTACAACTTGTCAAATCTTGAAATGAATTCCCTTACTGTTTCATTCTCCTTTTTATTAATTTGATTGAAGTGAGTTGTGAGTGTCCCACCATCTTCTTTTCTTGACCATATGATTTTAAATAAGGTGTAAAAGGCATCGTAGGTCATGATCTGATTATAAGGGAGTCCCTTGAACCAATCAAGAGCTTCCTCAATCAATGAAGAGGTGAATAGTTTCATGGATACATCTTCATGATCAATACCTGCATTGTCTATATCTCATCCCATGACATAAATGTGGTCTTTGACAATTATCACATTATTTCCAGCGAACCTTGGTAACCACTTGTTGACATCTGTTGGCATGTTTTTAGGGTAACCTTGGATATTGGCCATGTTAAGGGGTTTGTAGAGGTCTATTTCCCAAGGGCGAGCCATTGGAGCAAGGGGAATGGATTTATGGAAAAGGGTTTTAGCAACAAGAGATTTGAGAGAAGGCCTTCTTTGGTAAACCTTAGAAGGCTTGACCCTCTCAGGGAAAAAAAGTTTGGGGAAAGAAGGATTATGGGAAGGTGGAGTCACCATACGAGATTCAACATGAGCTCATCAAGAAGGGTGGAAAGGGAACGTCCCTTGGGTGGATTTGCCATGTAAGCTAGGGGAAAGGCTTTGGAATAGCTTACCAAAGTGTCATTAGGGTACGAAGAGGATTCAAAATCCTCCCCTGCAATGACACAAAAATGTTATAGCGCAATTTGTAGGTTGGGAAAATCCCGACCCAACCATAGAACAAGTGCTACAACTTGGGAATCCTACACCCAATGTCACCTTGATGTAGGTCCCACAATTCAAGGGTGACTAGGTCACTCTAGGGAGGCGATCCCGGTGACCCTAGGGGGATTGAGACGGACATGGAGGGGAGTGGAAATGAAGCCCCTATAGGTCAAGTATAAATGGAAAGGAAGGTAGGGATAGATGCAATGCAAGTTAAGTAATGGCTGCCCCACATGTATAGTGCTTCTCTGGATGATTGTACCTGCCCGAGACACAAGAAAAAACACTTTGCAACAATATATGTTAGTTGGATCAACGCATTAAGCTTGTTGTCCCTAATTTGAATTAGAAGGTAATGGTATATATCAGAAAATAAATGATACTATGAGCTTCTCAATAAGTGCTAGAGATCAAGTAGAAAATGCAAGAGAAAAAATAGTAAATGACTAGCTAAACTCAAGGTGAAAAACCAGTACTCTTAGCATAAAAGATAAAGTTGTTGTAAACACTTGTCTTCAGAAAATTATATCAGCCTTATGGCTGAAACATTCAATGTATTACAGAAATAAAATCAGCCATTGAAATCTCCTCAAACTTTTCCAAAATGTGCGCTAGGACAAGGAGAGTGAGTGTGGAAACTTTGAGCAAAAACCAATGGTTGATAAGAGAGTTATTAAAGCAAGTAAGTTTGGTTTTCTGCAGCCCTAATGGATGAAAATGAAAATTAGTAATAGAATAAATAAGTACCCCCTAGCTGGGGATTCTCTAGTGGCTGTGATTTTCCCAATGCACAAGGAAAACAATCCACTTTGCAAGAAGTAAAAATGATCGAAAATCATGTTTCCCAATGCAATATTTTATTTCTCCAATGCACCAAATCAATGACTAGTGACTTTACTATTGGGTTAATGGAGTCACAAGGAGCTTATAAAATCTACCTCCTTGGGGGTGTAGCCCTTTTACTCCCCAAGGCAAGTTTCTCTAATGTAGGGTTTAAGCTAAGAGGGTGTATGCTCTTATACTTCTCTTAGCAAACCCTTAATCGATGAGATCAAGAAAAAATAAAATGATGAAGGCTATGGTGGGGGTGTATTCCCTTATACTTCCCACCTAGATCCTATCATAACAATACTTGAATTGAATAAAATGATATCAAGAGAGTAAAAACCATATCAATATCAAGAGAAATGCTAAGACAATTCACCACAAGAGCTAGAAAACATCATCCAAAGCTAGCGCTAGGCCTTCCTCCATCAACCATTCATAAAATAGCCATAAGAAAAGTGCACAAGAGCTAAAAGAGATAAGGGGGCCGCAAATTTCAGACCAATTCTCTCACAAGAGGGAGAGTTATGATTCAAAATGAGATCTTATGATCTCTATTTATACAAAAATTAGCTAACATAGCTTTTCCGCAAAATACAAAGTAAAACACAAGATCAGGGGTCAATAACCCTACTATTTCCCCCTTAACACAATAATATTAAACAATTCACTTAAAATTTCATCTTTTTCACAAATTAAACCATAATCTAGGAGGACGTCACCCCTTTATGGGACGTTTTGCCACTTTGAGGAGGTTGTTGGTGTTGGAGAAGCATGGATGGGCCTCCAAAGGCCATGTTTCAATCATCTAGGTGATTGCATCATGGTGAAGACCATATTCTCCTCAAAGTTTCCAAGTGTAAATGAGTGGCACCTCACCACCAAGATCTAGCCCCCAATATCATGACGTCATGCTCAAAAGTGGGACGTTTTTCCCCTCCCGGGAAAATCGTTTGGCAAGCAATGGGTGGGCAAGGTCGTCCAAGTTATAATCAAGGCCGTCCAAGTCATGTTTCTCTCATTTGGAATGCGGGCCCTTGGCATCCAACCTGTGGACTTGTAGCCACATGGAAGCCCAAGTTAGGCTTGTTCTCCCAAAACTGTCCACCAACTAGGTCCTACAAAGACAAATGAACATGCCCTCCAAGGATCTCAAGTCATAACATCATGATAAATTAATCCAATCAATAAATAATAAATCTAATCATGTGCATCAAATATCACCATATCAAACAATTAACAACTCATAGACACTATGTGACTTGTCAAGCTTAAGTATGGGAGGGTTGACGAGGTGTCCTATTGGGTAGATCTTTCCCTAGGTCAAGGAGAGATTCCAAGAGGTACCTCTCTAAGATATGTAAAGTGTGTGAGGTGGATGGGGTCAAGACTCAATGGGCATAGGGCTCATGACATACTAGGGGTCATAATGTCTCATTCATGTGTGCCTTTGTAGAGGGTGTGTGGTACCTTCGTTCGCAATGCACTTTTTCCAAGCCCATTATTCACCTTTTATCTTTCTTTCTTTCATACTTTATTTCATAATAGAATAAGGAGATATTGAAGGTCATTTCCCTGGCATGGTGACCAGTTGGTGGAAATATCACCCACAAATACCTAATGGAAATGAGAAGGTTGGCTCTTGATGAGACCCCCTTTCTCTCATCAATGCAACCAAGAGTCACTGCCCTGGTTTGGTGACCAGATGATGACAATGCCACACCACTACATATCCATGGACGTGATAGGTCGGTTCATGATGAGACCTCATATCCTTCAATCTACCTTTCAAGCATTTATTTATTATATTATGGGTCCACTTTTATTCAAAGATAAGCGTTTCATCATTTTCTTGGGTGATCCCTGGGCGAAGCATCTGGAAGGTTTATATAAGGCTTTTATCTTTTACCCAATACCAACCCCTCTGGTCCTTTAGCCCCTTCTTCCCATAGATTGAGGGACAATCCCTTCTTGGGTCAATACACCCTAAAATCCCAAGAGATAAGGAAATGGAGGGGAATAATGATGGAAACTGGTAAGTATGGTCGGGAACAGTACGATGGATCATTAAATGATTTCCCAGTAGCGAACCCATTCCCAAAGAAGACCACTTACTAGGGCACAATGTCAACCACCAAGGTGAAGCAGGGCAAAATGAATAATTTCCAAGCACATATCATGAAATCTAGAGAAATCTAAGATACAACATAATCAAATGGATTAGGTATTGAAATGATGCCCATCATAATACTGACGTGTACCTCATGGAGCAAGGCCCACTAACTTCCGGAAGCTAACTGGTGTGGTGGATTCCATCTATAAACATGTGACCATCTGTGGTGGTGAGTGGTTTTTATATCTGTGCAAACAGGTACTACCGATCATGTAGTCTCTCGACATCCATATATGCAACCTAAGGGCCTCGAGACATCATCTCCTTAGATATCCACAAAATGGGGATAACATCCCCAACTCATGACTTTCACTTTCAAGGAGATCCATCCAGTGATATTTGTTTTCAAGATGCAATTTTTGGAAGACACCAACATGTTAGGCCTTGGGATTATTATAGGTATTTTCAGGTGTGGCCATCCATGAGTCATGGATTTACATTTTTTTTCAAGTCTAATGGGTCTTCTCATGTTTCTTTGATATACGTCATCAAGAACAACAAGGAGGGGCATCAATCCTCTTTTAGGTTTCTATCAGAATTTCCCTCTGAGTCCCTCTTGCTAGATGGTTCAATGAGTAATAATGATGGTTTTCCCTATGCTTATGACAAGAAAGATGATTTCATAATCCCTATCCACCTTTGGATTGAAGAAGCTTGCAACAGTAGAGGTAAATATTGACATGCCTTCATTGTCCCTTCACATGATCATGATCGTACTTCAGATTTTGACTGTAGAAAGGTAAACAAGATGTCAACATATGCTTAGTTGATCCATGATGTTTCATTATTTTGGTTTGTGACAAAGAACAAAGGTAAATTTCAAGGTATTGATGAACTGATTAAATGGTTGCATTGGATTTATGATTTTACTTAGCGTGTTATGTGTATTATGTTAGAGTATATTAGGATGAATAAGATATTTAGCACGAGCATTAGATTAACTTGTGTGTTTCAATTTTATTGAGTGTTGAATTTTGTTCATTTTTTAATAAAGGAAATGATGATTACGTTTTATGAAATTCTCTAAATGTTGGCGTCATGTACTTTGTTCCTTTTCATGCCTAGATTTATCTTTGTCTCAAGGAAAGGAAAATGCAACTGCTTCTTCCCATACCTTGCATTTAATATTGATTTTGTGAGAATGTTTAAGGTCTACAAGTATCTTGAAGATTATAGAGTTCTCATGCACTCTCGAGGTGAGCACATGTCCCCGAGGTGAAGCCAGTTGTTACACCCCAGATTCTCTAAAGTGTACCCTATATTTTTTTATGAGATGTGACCACTCTGACGTGCCCAATTTTTGATGGTTTTCCTTGTATGTGGCCATGATGGGATGATTTTAATGTACAAGTGTTGGTTAGAGGTTAGCCAAAACTCCTCAGGTGGACGGTCATGGGATGTCCACTTAGTGCCCATTCTCATGTTTCTTGGTTTTATTGCTCCAACTGTCTACCCCTTCAGATTTGGTAGCTCTCCTATGATGTTGGACATTTATGTCCTGGGTAGGTATGTGGGCATTCTGAGATGGATCTACCAAGATACATGATTTACGAGGTTTGTAGCTACTCACTTATTATTTTTTTCTTTGTAAATTGTGATTTCCCTTTGTAAGGGTTTTCATACCTGTGGTTTAGTACACCTTACCCACATAGACCCTCTCTTTATTATGTATGTACCACACTTGGTCCTTCAGAGACCATTCTACACATGATTATCCAGTCGCACATTTTTTGAGGTAATACATGCATCACATGGATTTTGAGGCATTAGGTCTCCCTCTTCGAGGCATAGACGTGCCATTTTTACCCACATGGACATCCTTTACACCCACCATGTGTCAAAATCCTGAAATTCCCCCTCGTTTGGCACCTTTTTAAAGTGTTTTCTCATTATAGGGGGACAATTTTACTTTGGGGCATTTCAAGAGGACGTCAGAGCTTGTTTGGGGATTATTTGATGAGGTGGAGGTCACCTAAGTGACTTGGAACTTGTTGGAGTTTGACTTAGCCCTTATCTTCCATTGTGGATGCACTTTATGACCACATTTTGATCACTTATGTAGAAAATTACAGAAGTTGTGCACTTTTGGGGCAATTTAAGGGCTTGGGGTGAGGTTGTCCACCTCTTTTGAGCTAGACGTTGCAACTTGGAGGACCAAGGAATATTCCTTGCCTTGTTATGAACCCTCCCCAATCATTTTCAAGTGGAACATTGTACCGAAAAGGCCAAAAGGGCCCTCTTAGAAGCTTGTCATCATTTTTGTTATTGGGGGTTTTATGACCAATTTTTTTGACTTGGACGGTCATTCCCATGCTTCATGGAGTTGTCTTGACCTTAGGTATGGACATGTTCACGCTTTGGAGACATATTTCAAGGATTTATGGACATTATTTGAGAATTTTTGGAGCATATTTTATTGAACCTGTCCCCTTCTATGAGGGTTTTCACAATGTAAAGAATTATTTAATTGTATTTTTGACTTAGTATCCAATTTGTGTGGATGACAAGTCATTTTATTTTTTTCCTTAGCCTATTTTTGGGGAATAAAGAGTGGAGAGGAGGTGAGAGTATCATCTATAAATATAGTCTCTCCTCTCACTCATTTCATTGTGAAATGTTGGAGATTATTCTTGGAGCCATTTAATAGAATATCTTTACTTGAAGCATTTTTGGTGTCAATTCTTGGAGCTCTATATTTCTTGGTTATTCTTCTTGACATATTTTTCAAATCCTATTGTGATTTTTTCAAGTTCTACATAAACTAGCAAGATCGATCCATTGAGGTGTTGCACAACTACTTGGAGAGACGACATCTAGGGTTTGTGTCTCTTCCTTTCTCTCTAAAACGATTCAGTAAGGGTTTGTCTCTTGTTTTGATTAGCTTGTATGCTCCTTGGAAAGGGTTTGGAACATTATTTTTAAGTCTCTTTTTGATCTTGTTGGTGAAGGCTATTCCCTTGAGGAAACCCTTCTTGTAGGGCATTGATTATCATGGTTTGTCTTGATTAGCAAGAGACTACTAGCATTGTGTCCCTAGTCTCCATTTCTAACATATAAATGAGGATAATTAATTCTTAGAGGGTCATACTTCTTGACCCCATAAGCCCTAGGTGGAGATAAGGAAATCCCCTAACTCCCAACATTCACCAACCAAAAAACCTAAAATTTTAATTCTTGTATTTATTTTCCATAAAATATAAAAAATACAAAAAAAATTCAAAGATTTAAACCATCAAAAATATTTATTTTTTTGTCTAGAACAAATCTAACGATTCACTTTTACTTTGTAGACATTCCTATCCAAGGTTTTGTGCTAAATTGTTGAATTTATAACCCTGGAAGGAATATCAACCCTCTTGTATGGCTCTTTATTATATTATCTAACATTATTGTGGTTTATTTAAGGTTTTATTCAATTCTGGAGATTAATTACAACAAAAAAAATTAGAATTGTTGAAACACTAGAGTTAGAGTTTAACACTAAAAAGGTGAAATCTACCCTACCCTTGATCTTGTTTCACTTTGGAATTGTTTATCAAGATTATATAACGTATTCCAATGGTGAAAATCATTTCCAAAGTGGTTCATTGCTTTCATATTTCATTTTGGAGATTTTTGGTGAAACCCTAGGGGGATTTGCAACAGTTTTTGCAATTTTGGAGTAATTGCTTAGTTAATATTATTTGTACTTGCATTGTATTTTTTATGGGATATTTGGGCACTAATATATCTTTGTACAAGAAATGAGTACCCAAGGATCTTCATCCTAGGTGCTTTTAAGCACTTTTGGGTCACTTTTTATGGTCAAAATTTGCAATTTTCTGTGTTTTCTGTAAAAAATCAGATTGTCCGAGCTTTAGAAAATAGAATTATAGTCAAATTTGTATCCAAAAATAAATGTACAACTCCGGTATATCAATTACTCATTATTTGTGCAACAAGATCTTACTTTTGTGCAGGAAGAGGTACATTCTTAATCATTTAAAGAGTGGTTTTATAGCGTTGGTTTGTATTTTCTGCTGTAGAATATTTATATCAGATCCAAACACTCTTATAAGTATCTCCTAACTATCTCTAAATTTAATGGTTTATGCCCTAAATCTTGGTTGAATATTCGTAAGGCATTTGACTACTAAGGCACTAGTCTATCTAACATGTATTGAGGTGTATAGTTGAAAGGATTGGGATACCCCTTGGTCTCTAAGAGATGGCCTAAAGTGAAGGGGAGATCATACTAAGGTGACAGTGGTGCGTTTACCATATCGTACTATCCCCACTAGCAATCCCCCAAGGGCTACTAGTTTGGGCGGTAACATTTTTTGGCGCCATTGTCGGGGATGTGTTTGTTGGTTTGTTTCTTGGATCTTGACGACATTATCCCACCAGGTTATTGGGTAAGTTTTCTTGTATTTGTATCTTGATGAGATTATTGTTATTGCTAACCTTGATTTGTCTTATCTAGTGACTCCACTCATAGAAAATATAAAGAGGTACTTTGCAAGAGAAAGATTGAAAAATAACTTGGGATTGATTCAAAGCTTAAATTTCAAAGACTTGGTTGGATGTAGAGATTCAGCCTAATATTGAATATTTAGAAGCAAAAGAAGGTGGAATTACCCTATTGTCTAGTACAATTTTATGCTCTGATTGATTTCTCAAATCTGAGGTTTTCCTCATGAGCGTGATTATATGGAATCAGAGGGAATTCCGAGATTCCATGTATATGGTAGCTCATTTGTATAAGATCTATATTCTTTTATGTAATTTAGAAAGAGAAATGATCTTTTTTACGAGGATGTCATGATGAAATATTTTGCAATAAGCCTAAAAGGATGTGCAAAGGACTGGTTCTTGAGCCTTGACAAATGAATATTTATGTCTTGTAGATATCCTGGGTGCATTTTGTACATAATGGGATCGTAAATCTGAACAATGGTTGCCCATTGTTCAAGAAAGAAAAAAAAATTATCATGCAAAAAGGCTCATCAAAGAAGGTCATGGACCTCCTCATAAAGACAGTGAAACCAGTCATGAAGAGGTTCATCTCTCTCCTCCCTCCCATGAGCCATTGTTGGAGGACATTTCATAATTGGGAAAGTATGAGGAACATGTACCCCATGTTGAAAACATTTGTGATGTGATCATCAGAGACAATATTGTTGAAGAAAATCTTGAAGGAGCATCTTGAAGATGATGATTCCATTGCAACTCCTCCAAAAGAAAATGGTAATGAGGAATCTACTCATACTCTTGTTGGTAATCAAGAAATATTTGAAGATCAAGTATATGATGAAATATGTTAAGTTTCATGATACATATTTTAGTGACTTGGAAGAGGAAAACCTAATAAAGGAACCCCCATCTGATGAAGAGAATAAAAACAAAGAAATCAAGAATATTGATGCTCTTCTCCGTATTGAAAGACATAAATGGAGTATAAGTTGTTTTCATCTTGATGGGGATCCTTTTTATGACACAGATGATGATGGTTTCAAAGATAAAATCACAAATTTGTGGTCTTGTGGATATCCAAACATAGTCATTGAATGTAAAGCTAGCTTTGCTATGCATGAATGACCATGTCATCCTACTGATGAGGCTGACTTACAAGTACAAGAAGTTCATAGCTCGATGATAGTAGAAATGTTTCAACAATGGAAGTCCCCAACTCATGACTTTCACTTTCAAGGAGATCCATCTAGTGATATTGGTTTTCAAGATGCAGTTTTTGGAAGACACCAACATGTTCGGCCTTGGGATTATTATAGGAATTTTATGGTACAACCATCCATGAGTCATGGATTTACATATTTTTTCAAGCCTAATGGGTCTTCTCATTTTCTTCGATATACGACATCGATAACAAAAAGGATGGGAATCGATATTCTTGTAGGTTTCTATTGGAACTACCCTCAGAGTCCCTCTTGCTAGATGGTTCAATGAGTAACAATGATGGTTTGACCTATGCTTATGAAAATAAAGATGATTTCATAAGCCTTATCCACCTTTGGATTGAAGAAGCTTGCAACAGTACAGGTAAACCTTGGCATGCCTTCATCATCCCTTCACATGATCATGATCATACTTCAGATTTTGGTTGTAAACAGAGTTATCAACTTAACGAGAACTCTACAGAGTTCTCGTTTTTTNCAAGTACAAGAAGTTCATAGCTCGATGATAGTAGAAATGTTTCAACAATGGAAGTCCCCAACTCATGACTTTCACTTTCAAGGAGATCCATCTAGTGATATTGGTTTTCAAGATGCAGTTTTTGGAAGACACCAACATGTTCGGCCTTGGGATTATTATAGGAATTTTATGGTACAACCATCCATGAGTCATGGATTTACATATTTTTTCAAGCCTAATGGGTCTTCTCATTTTCTTCGATATACGACATCGATAACAAAAAGGATGGGAATCGATATTCTTGTAGGTTTCTATTGGAACTACCCTCAGAGTCCCTCTTGCTAGATGGTTCAATGAGTAACAATGATGGTTTGACCTATGCTTATGAAAATAAAGATGATTTCATAAGCCTTATCCACCTTTGGATTGAAGAAGCTTGCAACAGTACAGGTAAACCTTGGCATGCCTTCATCATCCCTTCACATGATCATGATCATACTTCAGATTTTGGTTGTAAACAGAGTTATCAACTTAACGAGAACTCTACAGAGTTCTCGTTTTTTGGGGGCTCAAGTTTTTTACCCCGTTTTTAAAAATGGTGCTACCAGTAGCACCCACCTTCCCTTTTTAGGTGGTTTTTCGATATTTTAAATTTTTCGATCCATAATGTTTCCACATTATTTTTTTAAATCCTTGTTTTTCATCTATTTTCGAATTTTTCTGTTTTTTTTTTTATTCAATAGTGTTTTTAGTCATTTTTCCATGCTTCTTTCAATCTTAAAAATATTTTTTTCCATTTACTTTTTTGAAATTACGAATTTTCATATAATTGTGTCTCCTTAATTAATTTATTGTTCCATACTTTTAAAATGTAGTAAAAAACATCATTTTTAACACATTGTTTACCTTTACTTCAATACATAGAAAATAATCCCCCGGATGGGGTGATAGTGCGGTCTACGCGGCACTCGGTGGAGGAGGGAGACAGGCTTCAGGACATGGGGGCACGTGAAGGGCTCGTGCCCCCCGACGTTTAATTGAATCATAAACTCGCTGCGAATGGGCATTAATGCACACATTAACGCAGGTTCCCCTCCATTCTGGCTTCATAGCACGATTGTGATTACAATGCTGGTTAGTTGTTGCAGTTGGCTTCCCGCAGAGCTCGCTCTGCAGTGGAAATGGCGTGACCCATCCTGGACTGAGCCCGACCCTGTCTTTTCCTCGACCATTCGCTCCCACAGAGTACACAGTCTCGCCCCTGCTTGCAGCTTCTACGGGACTAAGACTCGCCCACGGGGAAGGCCAAGGCGGGGCTTGCCCTGGAAGCCTTGGTGTCCTGCCATCTCCCGCTCTGACTCGACTTCCCTAAGCTCCTCCTCCCGCAGCCGGTCTGGTCAATTCTCTGTGGCTTCTCGTAACTAGGCGACTGCGCAACTCAATTGTAGGGCACTGGTGCCCAGAACAGCCGACTCTCCCCATCAGCACCTTCGCGACCCTCTAATGTTTCCTTCTGTCTCGGAGCCCGAACCTCAACAGACCTCCCGAGGGGCTGGGCCTCTTCCCCGAGACTCCTTCACCACTGCGCAGCTTTGGGATAGCTTGGCGACACTCTACGACCTGGTCTTCGGTATCCGACAGGGTGTGGAGGACCTCAATTATCGCCTCCAAGAAAATGATGTTAAGGTGGATCTATTCCTTCATACCCTCAACTCCCTGCAGGATTCTCTCGCCTCCAGCCAGAATGAGGACGCTCCAATGGCGGAGCCGGAAGTGGCAGTGGATGCAGCAACAGGTGTAAAGAAGGACGTAGCAACAGGTGCAGACCGAGGCAGCAAAGTTGATGGCACTGTGGGCGACGGGGAAGGCGACAAGAATTGGGACGATCAACCCACGTACATAGAGGAGGAGCCCTGGCCGGGGGACCTCCAGCCCATGTGGCTCAATTACTCTCCAGGTGTCTAACTAGCCAGTCCTATCGCAGGGGTCAGTAGTCTATCTGTCAACTTTTCTTTCACCTTTTGAGGACTTTTTAGGTGTCGACTTTTATGTTTAAAATAGTAAACAATAGTACTGATAAGTTTGGGGGATCCTAGGATAAATGGATTGGTTTCCCCTCTGTTGGGGCAATCCTATATCCTCAGTTTGAACATCTTGTATTTTTCTTTGATACTCTGTTTCTGAGAGGCACTTAATATATTTTTCTTACTTACAAAAAAAAAAAAAAAAANTTTAAATTTTTCGATCCACAATGTTTCCACATTATTTTTTTAAATCCTTGTTTTTCATCTATTTTCAATTTTTTCTATTTTTTTTATTCAATAGTGTTTTTAGTCATTTTTCCATGCTTCTTTCAATCTTAAAAATATTTTTTTTCCATTTACTTTTTTGGAATTACGATTTTTCATATAATTGTGTCTCCTTAATTAATTTATTGTTCCATACTTTTAAAATGTAGTAAAAAACATCATTTTTAACACATTGTTTACCTTTACTTCAATACATAGAAAATAATTGTACTTAAATAACACTATTTTTGAATATTTAGAAAACAAATATATATATTTTTTGATAAATTAAAAACTTAAAAAACTAAGAAAAAACAACAATTGAAATTAATAAAAAAAAATACAATATCAAAACCAAATTTTAATAAAAATAAATAAAGAAAAACTTAAAAAACTAAATAGAAAAAAAAA
>SNQJ01S0002688.1:80862-123782 GCA_010110895.2 Picea sitchensis
GTTGCAACTGGAAAAAAAAGGAAGTTGGTGCTTCCAATGAATGTAATTCTTAAAGACATATAAGAAAAAACATTCTGTAGTTTTCTCCCTCTTTTGGTTTCGACGTAAAAGAACTGGTGTACTATGTATGTATATGATTGCTCATTTGTTCATTGTTTATTTACTCTACAATCATTGGATGATAATGCTACATTGATATAACACTTGCATATTGTGGTTAGAAAATGATTGGATTTCTCTATTACTGATTCACCCCCCTCTCAGTAATCCAACATTTAGATTTCAATATCTTGAAGCAAATCAAACAAAATTGAAATTATGAGCTACTTGAAAAATGTGTATGATGAACCTAACACTACTTATATTCTACACATTAAACATAGTTTTCATTAAGTTTGATTAAAAAAAATCAAGTTGAAAAAGAATTTGATTTTGTGACCTGATAAAAAAAAATAAAAAATAACGCCATCAACTAAGGCTTGGTTCGTTGCATTTAGATTTTCATTTTTTTAATTGAATTTGGAGTATATTGAGATTTCAAGGTAGTGTATGATTAACATGTTCTAATTAAAAATTAATATCACTAGTGAATACTTCCATTAATGGTAGGTGTCATATTAATGGCACTAGTGAATACTTCCAATGTTACATAGAGGTTTGACAATCCATCAACCCTTTTATACCCTTTTCGATACATAAACAATTTATATCAATATAAATTTTAATGAAAATCGCGTACTTATATTAAAGTATATATTAATTTTACATATAAAAATAGGTTATAGATCATGTTTTTATTTCAAAGTATATTTTTATTTCACATTTTCTTGAATAAATATATTGAAAGCTCGAAAATAAACCAAAGACGAACATAACGAGTTTAGTGTTGGATTGTCATTTCATTGTGAATTTTCAATAAAGAAACCAATGATGAACATAACGAAATTAGTTATGAACTGTCATTTCATTGTGAATTTTCACTTTTGAGTTCATAGTTTTTACTAAATTTTGGATTGATAGGAGTCTACGCCCTATCAAAATAAAGGAGGGGCCTAGATTGATGTGATGATCAATATGCTTAAATTTACAAAAGCATTGTTAAAGTCAATTGATTATCACTTGAATGGAATGGAATAAAATCCATATCACCCAATGAAAACTAGCATTTAACTTGGTAGTCTAATACTAATTTTCCATCACCATGGACTCAGACTTTCTTTTTATGTTTTCACTCTCATAAGAAGCTCTCATATATTTTTAATATACAATATTGTTTGTTGTTTTTTCCATTCTAATATTATTAATAGGAGGTAATTGAGAAGTCTGAAACCTAACTTGAGCAACCCTCTAGTCCTCAACCCTCATCTGTGAGTGTCGTTTGGGGTAATGGGCTCCAAAGTGGGAAACTATAATTTGATTATTTGTTTGATTATTTTCAACCATACTTGAAAATCAATAAAAATTGAAATTATGAGTTGTAGAAACTATAATTTGATGATTTGTTCAAGACTATTTTCAACCATATTTGCAAATCAAACAAAATCGAAATTATAAGTTGTAGAAACTATAATTTGATGATATGTTTGACTATTCAACCATATTTGCAAATCAAACAAAATTGAAATTATAAGTTGTACTTGACATAGTACAATGATGTTTATAAATAAAATGAAATAAAACATTTTTAATTTCAGCACAACATCATAAAACATAAATTAACCTTTTACCAAATCATAAAAATTGAAATTACAAGCTGACCATAAAACATAAATTATCCTTTCACCATCATAAACAATATAAGAGAAATCAAAGATGAAACAATAAATTGATATTTTGAGTTTATAATGAAAGTTTGAATAGTTACACCACCAAATACATAGGTTCCACATCCATTTTAGGCTAATAACACAAACTAAGAGGCTTGATTAAAACATTTAACTCCAAAATTATGGACTCTAAGCCATCGCTTTAAGATAGATCACTTCATACCTACAAAATAAAACATTTGTCGAATTCAAAATTAAAAAAGTTTACAATAAAATATATAAACAAATTTAAAATAAAATGTACACATACCATTTTAGATAAATAAAACAAGTTGTGATTAAAGAAAAATTGGCATACATACCAAAAGAGTTAAGTTTAATCCTCCAACATACTCCTTTCCACCAAATATAATGTAAACATATTTTCCACCAAATATAATGTAAACATCTGTAACAATAAAAAACAATAAAAAAGAAACCAATAACACATTTTTTATTTTTTTTGTAAATAAAAATATTGTATTACCTCGCCTTAGAAAAAACCATACATGTCGGGGTGACAGATGCAGGGGGAGTCATCTATGATTCCGAGGGAAAAAAAATAGTCGATTACTCCTGGGGTCGATGCCTATATGGGACTGAAGCTCACCCATGAGATGAACATTCAAACTCTAACTGTGTTGGGGGACTCTAAAATTATCATAAAGGAACTCTAGGGCATGTCCAGAGCGACTAAAGACACACTCAAAAGTATATCCTCAGCCATCAACTCGCTCAAAAAAAAATTCACGAGCATGGGCTTCTTCCACATCTTGCGAAAGCAAAACTCAGAAGCAGACACTATGGCAAAGGCAGCCAAAAACTTGGAACAGAGCCACCTTCTCACTAACCAAATTCTTTCTAATGTGTGGCTACCTTAATCCTACCCATCTCGTCATCCCCCCCGTTCCCACTCCCTTTCTCGACATTTTTCCCTGGTCTCCCCTCTCGGCAGCCTCTAGCACAACCTTTGTGTTCTCTTTGCGCAGAGCAACACCATGCGACGCAGACCCAAATACCCTTGTACATGCCCAATTTGTGCTATGGAAGACATGCACAAACAGTTTCAAGGTCTGCGGACTGATTGCAGACACGTGGAGGAACGATCAGAATCGAGACACCGGGAATTACAACAGGAAAATTGAGCAATTCAGGAAAATATGGTTGAAATTCAAACTCAAATGCATTAGTTGGAAACCCGACACAATCAGGAGCTGGTCATTATACTCAAGGGATTCAATCGCAACATGAGGTAGATAGGAGAAATTTCCCAATGCTTGGGAAACCCTCAGGAGCAAGCCCGCTCAGCAGGCACAGATGAATCCTGACTTCCATCAACCTTCCATTCGACAACCAACAACGACCAACATGTCCCGATGGCTCAAAGCTTCTCTGATTGTGTTTGGGAAGGGGAAAATCAGGAGCAGAACCATGAGGAGGCAAGCCAAGCTGAATAAAATCAAGCAATACACCGGGACGATCTAGGCTCACCCCATGCTTAGCGTAGGTCTTCCATGAATTGTAAATTTATGTTTTTACTGAACAAATTTATAGCCATTTTTACATGGAAAATATCTAGTTTGCATAAAACAATGACCAACTCCCATACTAGCATAGAAAGGCCCATTTGTAACCAAGGCATTAGCAAAAGTATAGCACCCTGTAGTCTATCTTCTTTTTGGAATTTTGGCAACTTTTGATAATACATAAAAAAAACCTGTTTCTGTTAAAAAAAAAAACATACATGTCTGAGTGTACATTATAGCAAGCCAATTGTTCTGCCATCGCAGTGGAAACCAGAACACGTGGACAAGACAATTGTTCCTTATTCCAAAACCTTAAGAAAAAGAGACAATTGTCAACATACAGTCATGGGTACTTTCCGCCTGTTCTGCCACAAGTATGGAAACCAGAAAAGGCGGTGGACTGAGCGCCCTGACCACCTATCGAACCAGAACCAGAGACTATGGTGTGAAAAAATTGAAAAAACTTAGCAATTAAAACATATAAAAATCTTGTGAAATCACTAGACATGGGGTGAACCCAGACGTTCATCTTGGCGAAGTCGGAAGACAAAACGATGGAAGCAAGTAGGGCATCGACTCTTCTCAGGATCGCTTGATAGGGAGTCATATAGGATGTCCAAAAACTTGTTGAAGATTCTCTCGCGGTGTTGTTGCTCTGCCAATTCCTTGCGCATATCTAAGATCAAGACTAGGTGGTCTTTCGTTAGTCTGCAAGAGCTGGGAGCTAGGTGAGCCTGTGCATCAACTTCAACATCATGAGCTTGTTCATCACCAGGGTCTTCATCCATGGTAGCAGTGGAAAATTCATTTGCAACGACGAAATCTGTGGCAGGGTCCTCTTCCATGGTGGTCGTTGAATTTTGTCCCGAGTGTTCCTCTAGAGGTGAGACTTCTTCTTCCACAATGCATCCTGTCTTGACTAGCTCCTAGAAAGGGGTGGTGGTGTAGGTGGCGAGCCAGTGATCCAAGGCGGTTGATGGCAGGAAAGGAAGAATTTCCTCCCACTTGGGGGGAATTTCTTCTTCCATCGAGCACCTGCCATGGAGACCCTTTGTGCTTAAAGGATGAGGCTCCGATTGAGCCTCTTCAAACCAATTATGACTAGAAGATCCCGAGTGGTCCGAGCAGCTGCTTGGTATGAGAGCTAGAGAGGCTGGTGCCAGAAATTTTTGTCTACCAAAATGACTGTAATAGGATGGAACTCTCTAGGGATTACCTCTCTTGCGATGCATGGCTGAGTAGAGAATAAAGAAAACAAAATCACCAATGGTGTGACCCAAGGCGTGGAGCAGAAAAATCAGAATGATACCATGAACAATGCCCAAATGCTCGACATAGAGATCCCCATAGGAAAAAAAGACCAGGACGATGGAGGATTTGATGGATTTGGTAGCAATTAGTGCAAGAGTAATAGAAATTACCATTTTCATACTGATGCCGAGGAGCTGAGTCCTGGTCTCCATTAAGGCCCATCGCACTAGACCTTGGCACTCAAGTAAACTAACCATCATGACTGGACAAGGGAGGAGGGTGTCGACGAGGGGATTTAACTTTCCTCATATTCACCCCATCCAATGACACGTGTAGTCCATGTGCCACCCCATCTGGGGAGAGGCAATCTTGTAGAGCCAGTTCTTGGCATTGTTGTAGAAGTCGTGAATCCTGATGGTCTAAGGTATTAATGATGTGGATCTCTGCCTGGGTATTGACACCCTCATTGGCTAGTTGATATGCTACTTTGTTGGCCTCCCGTTTAATGTGTGAGGGGATGATAGTGATGGGTGGAAGTAGTGAGTCTTGTAGAAGAGAGAGGGGACCTGTGAGGCACCAATTGGGTGTGATTTTTTCCGTGTCTGATCATTGGATAACTTTTGTGTCCAGAGAGATGATGATTTTAGAATCTCCTTCTACTATTAAGGGTTGAAAATTAAGGCTTAGAGATAATTGGAGGCCTTTGATGAGGCCCTAGAGATCGACTGATTTATTCGTATCATGCCCAGGAAATCCATCTTTGAGGCACTTGATCTTCCCTGTGTTGTCTCTAATGACCGCTCCAAAGCTTGCTGGTCCAGGATTACCCTTAGATGCTCCATCAAAATTTAGCTTCCAAAACCAAGAGGGGGGGCACCTATATATGGTAGAGCATCGTGTTGGAGGGGTGGGGGGATTGAAGATAAGGAGAGGTGTCTTCAGGTTGATTCTCTTCTAGGCAGTGAAAATGTAGGATTCTGGTGGGGCATCAGGGATGTCCTATGGAGTCCAAGTTTGAATTTGAATTGTTTACCAAATGCTTGTTGTAGTCGTGTCCCAAATATCAGAGAGGAGAGAGGGTTGAGAGTGGAAGATGCGTCGGTTTCTCTCTTTCCAAATATGCCAAATAATAAGACCTCGCATAAGTTTCCAAATTCTATTTAGAATTGGGATTTTGTAGACCCTAGATCCCTAGTTTATTATATTTCTTAGAATACTAGTTTTCTCATGCTTTGTTTGCCTCGTGATTGTTGTGGCTTGGTCTCAGATCTGATTACTGATGTGACATTGATTGAAGATATGTTCCATTTTTTATTCCTGTTGGTTTCATAAATGGAAAATGGAGGGCTCAATGAAGCCCCTTTTCCTTAGGTTATCCCAGGTGAGGAGTCTATTCCATACCAAGAGCCATAGAAAGGTGGAGACCTTTGGCCAAATCCTGGTCTTCCATATTATGTGCCAAATGTGATATTTTTCCTGATTATGAAATTTCTCTTGAATCTAATAGGCCTCCTCTCTTGAAAGTACCTGTCGTGGAATATCCCCGGTGGAGGATGCCCTTGTTTGTGCTGATACATATTTTCCTATTACTCATTGTTTCTAGCCAAATTTACATCTTGAAATTGTCCAGTCGATGTAGATCTTGAGGAAGCACTTTCCAATTGCACTAGGGGATGTGGTACTGGGTATTGAGCCAACAGTCATCTACTTTGAGGCCTCTTAACTCTGGAAGGTAGGTCTAGTAGGGGGATAGTATTTCCAGAGATTGCAAGGGAGGGAGTTGTTTCCATGCATCTGTCCAGAACTGAGCACTTTGTCCATTTTTAACTTCCAATAAAGCATGTTTTTGGATGAGTGGGCGATTGCGCCAGGGTGCATCTAAATATTAGAGCCTTGGGTCTGATCGTTGAGCCTTATGAGTTCCTATTGATGTATATAGGGGGTGTATTTGTGCCTCTAGATTCATGCCCAGATTTCATGAGGATATTTGAGCCACCACCACCAGAGTTTCGCTCCCATAACACTGTTAAGTTTCCATGGATCATGGAGCCCCAAGCCCCCTAGGGCTATGGGTTTGCAAAGCTTATCCCAACTGACCAAGGCCCAATTTTTTCCCTGTTTGTGGCCATGCCAGAGGAAGTTCCTCTAAAGATTCCTTATGCTTTTTATGACTCTTTGTGTGGCTGCCAAAGCCGAAAACATGTAGGTCGGGATGGCTTGAAGCACTGATTTCAAGAGGACAAGCCTCGTAGGGAGATTAAGGGTTATGAAGGTTCAGGAGCTGAGGTGATTAGAGATTGAGAGGATAAGGGAGTTATAGGATGTATTACGAGCTACTAAGTCTGTGAGGGGTAAGCCAAGGTATTTGGATGGAAGGGAGCACCGAGGGATGTCAAGGAGGTGGGAGATGTGTCGTTGAACTGTCCTTGGTGTGTTGAAGAAGAGTTGTGATTTCTCCAGATTAAAGGTGGTACCAGATGCTTCACTACAGTCTGAGAGTATGGTGAAGATTTTGGAAGCTTCCATGGCAATGGGGGTGTTCAAGAGCAAGGTGTCATCAACAAACTGGCCGTGAGAAGTTGTCAGTTGGAGTCCATGTATAGAGAGACCTTGTAGGGTGCCATTAGCAATTGAGGCTGATAAATACCACCCTAACCCTTCTTCCATGATCACAAAGAGGAAAGGGGAGAGTGGGTCTCCTTGGTGGATGCCTCGTGAGGGGGAGAAAGGACTAGAGGGGACCCCATTAACTAAGATAGAGAAAAAGGTGGATGAGGTGAGTTTCATGATTCAATATATAAAATCCGCACTGAACCCAAAGGCTAATAGGATGGAGTGCATGTATTGCAGGTTAGTTTATCAAAATATTTAGAGAGGTCAATTTTTGTGAGCATACCTGGAGTATGAGTAGTCTTGAGTGAGTGGATGATTTCATGCACCAGAATTACGTTGTCCATGATGTGTTTCCCCTCCACATAACCTGATTGTTCCTTGGAGATGATACAAGGGAGTATGGGTTTGAGCCTGAGAGATATGACTTTTGTTATGATCTTGTAGATGACATTACAGAGTGCAATCGTTCGAAACTACTTTGGATTGGTGGCACACTCTTCTTTAGGGATCAAAGTGAGGAATGTGGTGTTAAGAGATGATAACACTTGCTTTGAGGTTCTGGATTCCTCCACTAGTGCGCAAAACTCTTCTCGAACCATCGAACAACAATAATGGAAGAAATCAGTGGCAAATCCATCTAGCCCAGGGGCTTTACTCGGTGGAATTTCCTTGATAGCATGATCAACTTCCTCTTGCGTGATCGTTCTCATGAGGGATTTATTCTTCTCTGTGGTGATGAGGGTGCAGATATAATGAGTGATTTTTCTGATGGTTGACATTCTATCCAAAGGGGGTTCTGAGAGAAGTTCTTTGTATTATCTTACTAGCTCATCTTCAATGTCTGCATGGTCCAAAAGAGTGTTTCCCTATGAGTCCTCAAGCTTTGTGATGTGGTTGAATTATCGTTTTTGGATCATGGAGAGATGGAAGAACTTTGTGTTTTTTACCCCTCCTTAAACCATTGAACCTGAGATTTCTGCCTCCAAAGAATATCCTCATGTTTGTGTCTTTCCGCAAGTTTCTTTTTTAGAGTCGTTTCCTCCTGTAGCAAGGCTTCTGAGTATCTCGAGACATTGGAATATTGTTGAACTTGCTTCAAACGTTGTTCAAGGGCCTTTTTTGCTAGGAAAATGTCCCCAAAAACATTTTTATTCCAGTCCAGGAGATGTAGTTTGAAATTTTTCAGACGCTGGTTGAATTTGCACATCTGCGTGCCATGTTCAATTTATGTGTTGGCCCACCAGGTTTGGGAAAGTTATGAGAATTATGGGTGGGTTAAATGAAATTTATCAAAGCAGAAGGGTTTGAACTTTGGTGTTGCCATTGTCTCTACCCAAATTTGGACCGACCAGTGATTTGAGCTGGCCTTTGGTAGGATGTATGCCTCAATGATTAGGCCTTCAAGCATTATGTTTTCCTAAATTAGAAAATGATCTAGGCAACTAGCAATGTGTTGAGTCCCTGCTCGCTTGTTGGTCCAAGTGTAGGGGCCATTCCTCATCTCTATGTCAATTATATTAAGGCTATCTATAAGGTGGAGAAACTTCTTTTTGTCCTGTTTCAGGCATTTTAGACCCCCACTTTTTTACTCTAGGGTGAGGATGATGTTGAAATCTCTTCCCAGGATCCATCGTTCTTGTCCTCGTAGTGTGTTGATGTAGGAAAGGATGTCTATGAAGTGATATTTTTCTTGTTTGAGATGAGGTCCGTAGGAATTTGTAATGAATCCTTCTTTACTAGACCCTATCACTCAATATTTAGTCGTGAGCGTTCCCACTGTTGAATAGGCGGGTTCTAGGATGATACTGGCTAGATTCCAGAGGATGGTTAATCCCCCTGCTGCCCCTTTGGAGTTAGAATAGGTGAAGTTACAGTGCCTCCAACATATTCTGAATGTTTCTTCTGCCATATTACCTGCACTTTTGATTTTTTGAAGTAGCAATATATCATGGTTTTCTGATTTAACACAATTTCGAAGAATCCTTTATTTGGATCTTCCATTGATACCTCTAATATTCCAAGTGATGATCTTGATCATATTTAATTGTGGGGAGGGTGAAAAAATCCTTTTGAGAGGCATTGTATTTTCCTTGAGTTAATCATGAAGTTTCCTACCTCTTTGATTAGTTGTTGTGTTGTCTTACACCCTCGTCTCTTACTTTCTTTCTGGTTCCTCTTGGGATCTGGATTGGGCTCCAAGTGTACACCTAGACGAGAGGTGGCTCCTGTTGTGGAGTCGATGAAGACTTTGTGGACTTTTCTAAGTTGTTCCACCGGAATGGACTGTAGTTATTTCTGGTTGATGTCACCATCATCATGTTCTGGGATTGTTCCTGGTATTGTGTAAGCTTGGGGATTCTGGCATGAGATCTATTCTAATACTGGCTCAAGGTTTTTCTTGTCCCTACCGGTTCCTTTTCCCGGTGCCATATTTTTTTGGGGGTTTTCCACTTCCTCTGTGTTCGGTAACTTGCTGAGAGCGTCAAAGGATTTTTTGGTTTGGATTTACTTTTTTTCTATATGCATGGATTTTTTTGATGTGTGCTTCTTGTGCCCTTGCACCTGGGTGAAACCATCTTGTTGCGCTTCCTCTGCTACTAGTAAGTGTTGTTGCATTGAGGGGGCAATCTCTGAAGAGATGCCCATGTTCATGGAATTTATGGCATCTAAAGGGGATGTGCTCGTAGTCTATGGTTTGTTTCCATTGTTTGTCCTGATACTCTATGGTAACAGATCCTGGTAGGAATTTTGAGATGTTCATGTACACGCATATTCGAGCATAGGAAGTGTATTTTCACTACTTTGTAGCCTCTGAAGATTTGACATATCTTCCTAGAATGTTTCCAATGCTCGTCGGGATTTCCTCGAGCCAAAACTCCTAGAGGAGGGAATATAGGCGTATCCAGACTCGGGCAAAATAAAACTCTTCCTTTTCCAGGCATAAGTGATTTGTCCAGAACCGCAGGTATTATCCCGCCGAGTTGTAGAAGTATGGACCATTTTCAAAAACCATGTCCTTGTCTCCCAAGTTGTATAATATGATTGTGAAGAATCCTTTTGAGTTTAGTTGCAGTTCATAGTCCCCTTTCATATTCCACCAGTGCTTGATCCATTTTATGAGATCCTTGTCGGATGACCATGACTTTCCTATCATAGCATGATCTTTCATAAAATACGTATGTTCTCCTACCCTTGTGGATTTTATTACATATTTTAGAGTTATGTGTACTTGTGGTATGCATTTACCTGGTACCCAGTTCCGAGATGCCTTTGGATGTGACGAATTGACATCCATGTCCATACTTTTCCCAGTGCTTTTTTCTCCTTGCCATAGGTGTTATATGAGGTGTGACGACGGTTCAAAGGAGGGTCTCTTGGCTCTGACTCCATCCTTATCATTCACGACATCATTCCTGTATGAGGGTTTTTTCACCCCTCCGTCTGAGGTCATGTTGTGCAGGTAGGACCGGTCGGGATAGTGGGTACAATATTGTGTTGTTTGGTGCAGAGGAGGGCCTGACACTGCAGTAGGCAGCACATGCATTTTGGAGGAACACTAAACTGTGGAAACCCTAGTAAAGCTCGATGTCAAGATCCAATAACACCATCTACTAAGGATTTGTTTGTTGCATTTAGATTTTCATTTTTTTAATTGAATTTGGAGTATATTAAGAATTCAAGGTAGTGTGTGATTAACATCCTGATTAAAAAATTTAAAGACATCTTAAAAAGTATCAATTTTAATTATGAAATTGTGAATTTTGATTCCAAAAGTGTTGATATATTAAATTTCTATAATGTGCATTTAGTGTTGATTAATTGCGCTGGTTGTCATTGATGTCAACCCTTGAAGAAAGTCTGGTAGTGAATTCCGGTAGCACAAAGGTTTGGGTAATGGACCCAAGTTTGTTTGATGCATAATGGTATGAGTTTTGATATATTTGCAAGTAAGACTATTCTAGATGGATAGTACATGTCATGCCATTTCCGGTGGTATGTGAAACATCACATAACTCCTCACGGTTAGAGAGTTATGGCCATGTGAAGTTGGAGAAGCCTCATGAGTCATCTAGAAGCACCAAAAGGTCAAAGTAGTCAAAGTGTTTGCAAAGAAGAAAGTATTTAAATAATAAAGTGAAGTGATGAGTGTACTATAAGTCAAAGAGGATGAAAAAGAAATTATTTAATAATAAAGTTAATGGAGAACTTACTAATTATGGAAAGTGGTTAAGTTAAGTGGACAAGTGGTTATAAGTGGGTTGGCCCTAAAATAAGGAAAGTGGGTTAAGATGGTTAAAAGGCCTTGAAGATGCTACATGAAAGTATAAATAAGAGGAAAATGTCTCTCATTTAATCACCCATTGAATATCATTGAATATTTATTTTTTGAAAAGTTATTTGGGCATGTATTATTGATAGATAAAAGTGCGGCAACAAAAGTGCGATAGAAAAATTGCGGTAGAAAAATCACGACAGGAAAAGTGCGGCAAAAAAATCGCAAAAATAAAACTGTGATAGAAAAAGTGCAGCAGGAAAAGGTCAGCAGAAAAAGTGTGGCAGTAAAAGTGCGACAGAAAAAGTGTGGCAGGAAAATCATGGCAGGAAAAGTGCGACGGAAAAAGTGCGGCAGGAAAATCGTGGCAGGAAAAGTGCAAAAGAAAAAGTGCGGCAGGAAAATCGTGGCAGAAAAACCACGGCAGAAAAAGTGCGGAAGAAACACTACAGCAGAAAAATCGCGGCAGCAAAACGCTACAAGAAGAAAAAGGTATGGTTTTCATATGTGTAGTGTTGAATTTATGAATCAAGTTGAGGGTTTGCCTTGTAAATATGTTGGATGCCCTCTTGGGAGTTTATGGCTTGCTGTAGAGTTGATCTGAGGCAGATCTACTGAAGTTTAGAATCGGTTCATGTTTGAGGGCTTTTGGTTGAGGTATGTTGTTGAAGTTACTGGTACAGGTTGAGGTATAGGTTGGTGCATGGTTGATGCACTTGTTTATGGTACAAGCTGATTACAGGTTGTTTGGCATAGGTTGGTGCATGGTTGATGCACTTGTTTATGGTACAGGTTGATTACAGGTTGATTGATACAGGTTTACAACAATATATCTCACAATGATAGTGTGACACTGGTTCCATCATTCTACTTTATTTCAGGGTGGTTGGACGGGGCAAGGATAGGTGGTTGTAGCCACCTTCCGGTTGTAGCCGGAGAACATAGGGGAGTGTAACCTCCTTCTGGTTGTAGAAAGAGAATTGGGGAGTTGGAGCTTCCCTCAGGTTGTATCCTGAGAAACTAGGGGGTTGAAGCCTCCTTCCAGTTGCAACTGTAAAACAAAGGAAGTTGGTGCTTCCAATTAATGTAATTATTAAAGACATATAAGAAAAAACATTCTGTGGTTTTCTCCCTCTTTGGGTTTCCACATAAACACACTGGTGTACTGTGTATGTGAATGATTGCTCATTTGTTAATTGTTTATTTACTCTACAATTATTGGATGATAATGATACATTGATATAACACTTGCATATTGTGGTTAGAAAAGGATTGGATTTCTCTATTAATCATTCACCCCCTCTCTCAGTAATCCAACATTTAGATTTCAATATCTTGAAGCAAATCAAACAAAATTGAAATTATGAGCTACTTGAAAAATGTGTATGATGAACCTAACACTACTTATATTCTACACATTAAACATAATTTTCATTAAGTTTGATTGAAAAAATATAAGTTGAAAAAGAATTTGATTTTGTGACCTGATAACAAAAAATAAAAAATAACACCATCTACAAAGGCTTGGTTTGTTGCATTTAGATTTTCATTTTTTTAATTAAAAATGAATAGCACTAGTGAATACTTCCATTAATGGTAGGTGTCATATTAATGGCACTAGTGAATAATTCCAATGTGTAGAGGATTGATAATCCATCAACCATTTTCTACCCTTTTCGATACATAAACAATTTATATCAATATAAATTTAAATGAAAATCGCTTACTTATATTAAAGTATATTTTAATTTTACATATTAAAATAGGTTCTAGATCATGTTTTTATTTCAAAGAATATTTTTATTTCACATTTTCTTGAATAAATATATTGAAAGATCGAAAATAAACCAAAGACGAACATAACGATTTTAGTGTTGGATTGTCATTTCATTGTGAATTTTCAATAAAGAAACCAAGGATGAACATAACCAGTTTAGTTATGGACTGTGATTTCAATGTAAATTTTCACTTTTGAGTTCATAGTTTTTACTAAATTTTGGATTGATAGGAGTCTATGCCCTATCAAAATAAAGGAGGGGCCTAGATTGATGCAATGATCAATATGCTTAAATTTACAAAAGAATTGTTAAAGTCAATTGATTATCACTTGAATGGAATGGAATAAAATCCATATCACCCAATGAAAACTGACTTTTACCTTGGTAGTCTAATACTAATTTTACATCACCATGGACTCAGAATTTCTTTTTATGTTTTCACTCTCATAAGAAGCTCTCATATATTTTTAATATACAATATTGTTTGTTGTTTTTTCCATTCTAATATCATTAATAGGAGGCAATTGAGAAGTCTGAAACCTAACTTGAGCAATCCTCTAGTCCTCAACCCTCATCTCTGAGTGTTGTTTGGGGTAAGGCGCTCCAAAGTGGGAAACTATAATTTGATTATTTGTTTGACTATTTTTAACCATATTTGCAAATCAAACAAAATTGAAATTATAAGTTGTAGAAAATATAATTTGATGATTTGTTCAAGACTATTTTCAACCATATTTGCAAATCAAACAAAATTGAAATTATAAGTTGTAGAAACTATAATTGATGATATGTTTGACTATTCAACCATATTTTCAAATCAAACAAAATTGAAATTATAAATTGTACTTGACATAGTACAACTATGTTTATAAATAAAATGAAATAAAACATTTTTAATTTCAGCACAATATCATAAACCATAAATTAACCTTTTACTAGATCATAAAAAATTAAATTATAAGCTGACCATAAAACATTTATTATCCTTTCACCATCATAAAAATTGAAATTATAAGCTATTGACTATTTATAAATGAACAATAAACAATATATTTCACCATCATAAACAATATAAGAGAAATCGAAAATGAAACAATAAGCAATATATTTCACCATCATAAACAATATAAGAGAAATCAAAGATGAAACAATAAATTGATATTTTGTGTTATATATATATATAATGAAAGTTTGAATAGTTACACCACCAAATATATAGGTTTCACATCCATTTTAGGCTAATAACAAAAACTAAGAGGCTTAATTAAAACATTTAACTCCAAAATTCTAGACTCTAAGACATCACTTTAAGATAGATCACTTCGTACCTACAAAAGAAAACATTTATCAAATTAAAAATTTAAAAATTTACAATAAAATATATCTACAAATTTAAAATAAAATGTACACATACCATTTTAGATAAATAAAACAAGTTGTGATTAAAGCAAAATTGACATACATACCAAAAGAGTTAAGTTTCATCCTCCAACATACTCCTTTCCACCAAATATAATGTAAACATCTGTAACAATAAAAAACAATAAAAAAGAAACCAATAACACATTTTTTTTTTGTAAATAAAAATATTATATTACCTTGCCTTAGAAAAAAACATATGTGTCTGAGTGTACATTATAGCACACCAACTGTTATGCCATTGTAGTGGAAACCAAAATAGGTGGAAAATATAATTATTCCTTGTTCCAAAACCTTAACAAAAAGAGACAAGTGTCGACATAGAGTCATGGGGACTTGCGACCTGTTCTACCACAAGCGTGGAAACCATAAAAGGCGGTGGACTGAGCGCCCCAACCACCTATCGAACCAGAACCAGAGACTGTGGTGTGATAAAATTTCAAAAACTTAGCAATTAAACCAGAGAAAAATCTTGTGAAAGCACTATACGTGGGGTAAAACCGAGTGTTCATATTGGCGAAGTCGGAAGATGAAAGGCTAGAAGCAAGTCGGGCATCGACTCTTCTCAAGATTGCTTGATAGGGAGTCATACAAGACATCCAAATGCTTGTTGAAGATGCTCTGGTGATGTTGCTTCTCCGCCAAGTCCTTACACATCTCGAAGATCAAGACAAGGTGGTCTTCCATAATTCTACAAGAGCTCGGAGCTAGGTGAGCCTGTGCATCAGCTTCAACATCATGAGCCTGTTCATCATCAGGGTCTTCATCCATGGTAGCAGTGGCAAAGTTAATTGCAGTGACGAAATCCGTGGAAGGTTCGTCTTCCATGGTGGTCATCGAATTCTGTCTCGAGTGTTCCTCTGGAGGTGAGACTTCTTCTTCTACAATGCAACATGTCTCGATTGGCTCCTGGAAAGGGGTGGTGGTGCAGGTGGCGAGACAGTGCTCCAAGGCGGTTGACGGTAGGAAAAGCAGAATTTCCTCCCAGTTGAGAGGAATTTCTTATTCCACTGGGCACCCGCTATGGAGACCCTCTGTGCTTGAAGGACGAGGCTCTGGTTGAGCCTCTTCAAACCAATTCTTACCAGAAGAACCCAGGTGGTCCGAGTAGCCACCTGGTATGAGAGCTAGAGAGGCTGGTCCCAAGAATTGTTTTCTACCAAATTGATTGTAATAGGATGGAACTTGTTGGGGCTTATCTCTCTTGCGATGCATGGATTAGCAGAGAACAAAGATAACATAATCACCAGCGTTGTGACCCAAGGCATGGAGCAGAATAATCAGAATGATACTGTGAACAATGCCCAAATGCTCGATATAGAACTCCCCACATGACGAAAAGAATAGGAGGACGAAGGATTTGATGGATTTGGTAGCCATTGGTGCAAGAGTAATGGAAATTACCGGTTTCATACTGATGATGAGGAGTCGAGCCTGTGTCTCCATTAAGGTCCATCGCAGTAGACCTTGGCACTCATGTAAACTAACCATCATGACTAGACAAGGGAGGAGGGTGGCGACAAGGGGATTTAACTGCCCTCATATTCGCCCCATCTAATGACATGTGTAGTCCACGTGTCACCCCATCCAGGGAGAGGCAATCCTGTAGAGCCAGTTCTTGGCATTGTTGTAGAAGTTGTGAATCCTGATGGCGGAGGGTATTAATGATGAGGAGCTATGCCTGGGTATTGACACCCTCATTGACTAGTCGATATTCTACTTTGTTGGCCTCCTGTTTAATGTGTGAGGGAATGATAGTGGTGGGAGGAAGTATTGAGGCTTCTAGAAGAGAGAGGGGACCTGTGAGGCACCAACTGAGTGTGATTTTTTCCGGGTTAGATCCTTGGATAAATTTTGTGGGCAAAGAGATGATTGTTTTAGAATATCCTTCTACTATTAGGGGCTACAAATTAATGATTAGAGCTAGTTGGAGGCCTTTGATGAGGCCCCAGAGCTCGATTGAGTTGTTCTTGTCATGCCCCAGAAAGCCATCTTTGAGGCACTTGATTTTCCTTGTGTTGTCTCTAATGACCACTCTAAAGCCCGCTGGTCCAGGATTACCCTTGGATGCTCCATCAAAATTTAGCTTCCAAAACCCAGAGGGGGGGCACCTCCAGAAGGTAGAGCATCGTGTTGGAGGGCCAGGGGGATTGGAGAGAAGGAGAGGTGTCTTGGGGGTGATTCTCTTCCAGGAAGTGAAAATGTTGGATTTTGTAGGGGCATCAGGGATGTCCTCTGGTGTCCAAGTCTGAATTTGAATTGTTTACCAAATTCTTGTTGTAATCCTATCCCAAATATCATATAGGTGAGAGGGTTGAGAGTGGAAGATGCGTTGGTTTCTCTCTTTCCAAATATGCCAAATAATAAGACCTGGCATAAGTTGACAGATTCTATTTAGAATTGGGATTTTGTAGTTACAATATCCCTAGTTTCTTATATTTCTTAGAATACTAGTTCTGTCACGCTTTATTTGTGGCTTGGTCCCAGATCTGATTACTGACATGACATGGATTGAAGATATGTTCCATGGTTTATTCTTGTTGGTTGCATAAATGGAAAATGAAGGGCCCAAAGAAGCCCCTTTTCCTTAGGTTATCCCAGGTGAGGAGTCTATTCTGTACCAGGAGCCAGAGAAAGGTGGAGACCTTTGGCCAGAGCCTGGTCTTCCAGATTATGTTCCAAATGTGATCTTTTTCCTAATTGTGAAAGTTCTCTTGAATCTGATAGGCCTCCTTGATTGTGAAAGTACTTGTCATGGAGTATCCCCAGCGGAGGATGCTCTTGTCTGTGCTAATACAAATTTTCGTATTACCCATTGTTTCTAGCCAAAGTTGCAACTCGAAATTGTCCAGTCGATGGAGATCTTGAGGAAGCACTTTCCAACTGCACCAGGGGGTGTGGTACTGGGTATTGAGCCCGAGGTCAGCTACTTTGAGGCCTCTTAACTATGGAAGGTAGGTCTGGTAGGGAGATAGAATTTCTAGAAATTGCAAGGGGGGGAGTTGCTTCCATGCATCTGTCTAGAACCGAGCACTTTGTCCACTTTTAACTTCCCAGAAAGTGTGTTTTTGGATGAGTGGGCGATTGCGCCAGGATGCATTCCAAATATTAGAGCCTTGGATCTGATCATTGAGCCTTATGAGTTCTTCTTGATGTATATAGGGGGTGTATTTTTTCCTCTAGAGTTTCACCCAAAGTTCATGAGGATATTTGAGCCACCGCCACCAGATTGTTTCTCCCATAACACTGTTAAGTTTCCCTGGATCACGGAGCCCCAAGCCCCCTAGCTTTTCCCTATTTGTGGCCATGCAAGAGGAAGTTCCTCTAAATATTCCTTATTCTTTTTATGACTGTTTGTGGGGATGCCAAAGCCAAAAACATGTAGGTTGAGATGGCTTGAAGCACCGATTTCAGGAGGACAAGCCTCACAGGGAGATTAAGGGTTCTGAAGGTCCAGGAGCTGAGGCGATTGGATATTGATAGGATAAGGGAGTTCCAAGAAATATTACGAGCTACTAAGTTTGTGAGGGGTAATCCAAGGTATTTGGACAAAAGGGAGAACCGAGGGATGTCAAGGAGGCGAGAGATGTGTCGTTGAACTGTCACTGGCGTGTTGAAGAAGAGTTGTGATTTCTCCAGATTAAAGGTGGTACCAGAGGCCTCACTAAATTCTGAGAGTATGGTGCATATTTTTGAATCTTCCATGGCAGTGGGGGTGTTCAGGAGCAAGGTTTCATCAAAAAAATGGTTGTGATAGGTTGTCGGTTGGAGTCCATGTATAGAGAGACCTTGTAGGGTTCCATTAGAATTTGAGGCTGATAAATACCACCCTAACCCTTCCGCCATGATCACAAAGAGGAAAGGGGAGAGTGGGTCTCCTTTGCGGATGCCTTAGGAGGGGGAGAAAGGCCTAGAGGGGACCCCATTAACTAAGATAGAGAAAAAGGCATATGAAGTGAGTTTCATGATCCATTATATACAATCCACACTGAACCGAAAGGCTAATAGGATGGAGTGCATGTATTTCTAGCTTAGTTTATCAAAATCTTTAGAGAGGTTAATTTTTATGAGCATACCTGGAGTATGAGTAGTCTTGAGCGAGTGGATAATTTCATGCACCAGAATTAGGTTGTCCATGATGTGTCACCCCTCCACATAACCTGATTTTTCCTTGGATATGATACAAGGGAGTATGGGTTTGAGCCTGAGAACTATGACTTTTGTTATGATCTTGTAGATGACATTACAGAGTGCAATTGGCAGAAACTTATTTGGATTGGTGACACACTCTTCTTTAGGGATCAAAGTGAGGAATGTGGTGTTAAGAGATGATAGCACTTGCTTTGAGGTTCTGGATTCCTCCACCAGTGCGCAAAACTCTTCTCGAACCATCGACCAATAGTAATGGAAGAAATCAATGGTGAAGCCATCCGGTCGAGGGGCCTTACCTGACGGAATTTCGTTGATAGCTTGATCAACATTCTCTTGCGTGATTGGTCTCATGAGGGCTTTATTCTTCTTTGTGGTGATGAGGGTGGGGATATAATGAGTGATTCTTCTGATGGCTGACGTTATATCAAAGGGGGTTCTTAGAGAAGTTCTTTGTAGTAGCTTACTAGCTCATCTTCAATGTCTACATGGTCCAAAAGAGTGTTTCCCTATGAGTCGTCAAGATTTGTGATGTGGTTGATGTAATTTCTGTGTACCATGGAGCGATGGAAGAACTTTATGTTTTTTTCACCCTCCTTAAACCATTGAACCCGAGATTTCTGCCTCCAAAGAATATCCTCATGTTTGTGTCTTTTCGCAAGTTTCTTTTTTACAGTCGTTTCCTCCTGTATCAAGGCTTCCAAGTATCTCAAGACATTGGAATCCTGCTAAACATCCTCCAAATGTTGTTCAAGGGAATTTTTTTCCAGGAAAATGTACCCAAAATCATTTTTATTCTAATCTCAAAGATGTAGTTTGAAAAGTTTCAAACGTTGTTGGAATTTGTACATCCACATGCCATGTTCAATTTCTTTGTTGGCCCACCAGGTTCGGGAAAGTTCCTAGAATTCTAGGTGGGTTAACCAGAATTTATCAAAGCATAAGGGTTTTAACTTTGGTATTTCCATTGTCTCTACCCAAAGTTGGATTGGCTAATGATCTGAGCCAAACTTTAGTAGGATGTATGCCTCAATGATTGGGCCTTCAAGCATTATGTTTTCCGAAATTAGAAAATGATCTAGGAGACTAGCAATGTCTTGAGTCCCTGCTCGCTTGTTGGTCCAAGTGTAGGGGCCATTCCTCGTCTCTATGTCAATTAGATTAAGGCTATATATAAGGTGTCAAAACTTGTTACTTTCCAGTTTCAGGAATTTTAAACCCCCACTTTTTTCCTCTAGGGTGAGGACGATGTTGAAATCTCCTCCCAGGATTCATTGTTCTTGTCCTCGTAGTGTGTTGATGTAGGAAAGGATGTCTATGAAGAGATATTTTTCTTGGTTGAGCTTAGGTCCGCATGCATTCGTAATGACTCTTGCTTTACTAGACCCTATTACTCTATATTTAGCCATGAGTGTTCCCACTGTTGAATAGGCGGGTTCCAGGATGATACTAGTTGGATTCCATAGGATGGCTAATCCCCATGTTGCCCCTTTGGACTTAGTATAAGTGAAGTTTCAATGCCTCCAACATCTTTTGAATGTTTCTTCTACCATATTACCTGCACTTTTGGTTTTTTGAAGTAGTAATATATCATGGTTTTTTGATTTAACACAGTTTCGAAGAATCCTTTGTTTGGATATTCCATTGAGACCTCTAATATTCCAAGTGATGATATTCATCATATTTAATTGCGGGGAGGGTGAAAATATCCTTCCGAGAGGCGTTGTATTTTCCTTGATTTAATCATGAAGTTTCCTACCTCTTTGATTAGTTGTTGTGTCGTCTTATGCCCTCGTCTCTTACTTTCTTTCTGGTTCCTCTTGGGATCTGGATCGGGATCTAGGTGTACACCTAGATGAGAGGTGGCTCCTACTATGGATTCGATGAATAATTTGTGTTTTTTTCTGAGTTGTTCCACTGGAATGGAGTGTAGTTATTTCTGGTTAAAAGTGTCCTCCACCTTATCTAGGTCAATGTCAACGAGTTCCTTTTCATTTATCTACATTATGAGATGTCACCGTCATCATGTTATGGGATTGTTCCTGGTATTGTGTAAGCTTGGGGATTCTAGCCTGAGATCTATTCTAATACCGGCTCAAGGGTTTGCTTGTCCTTACCAGTTCCTTTTCCTGGTTCCATAGTTTTGTGGGGGTTTTCCACCTCCTCTGTGTCTGGTAACTTGCTGAGAGCGTCAAAGGATTTTTTGGTTGGGATTTACTTGTTTTCTGTTTGCATGGATTTTTTTGATGTGTGTTTCTTGCGCCCTTGCACCTGGGTGAAACCATCTTGCTACGCTTCCTCTACTGTTGGTAAGTGTTGATGCATTGAGGGGGAAGTCTTTGAAGAGATGCCCATGTTCATGGAATTTCCAACATCTGAAGGGGATGTGCTCGTATTCTATGGTTTGTTTCCATTCTTTGTCCTGATAATCTATGGTAACAGATCCTGGTAGGGATTTTGAGATGTTCATGTACACCCAAATTCGAGCATAGGAAGTGTATTTTCACTGCTTTGTAGCCTCTAAAGATTTGACATATCTTCCTAGCATGTTTCCAATGCTCTTCAGGATTTCCTCGAGCCATAACTCCTAGGGGAGGGAATACATGTGTATCCAAACTGTGGCACAAGGAAAATCTTCCTTTTCCGGGCAGAAGCGATATGTCCAGAACCACAGGTACAATCCCGCCGTGTTGTAGAAGTATGGAACATTTTCAAAGACCCTGTCCTTGTCCTCCAAGTTGTAGAATATGATTGTGAAGAAGCCTTTTGATCTTAGTTGCAATTCATAGTCCCCTTTTGGATTCCACCAGTGCTTGATCCATTTTACGAGATCTTTCTTGGATGGCCATGATTTTCCTATCAGAGCATAATGTTTCATAAACTGTGTATGTTCTCCTAACCTTGTGGATTTTATTACATATTTCAGATCTATTGTTTCTTGTGGTATGCATTTACCTGTTACCCCATTCCGGGATGCCTTTGGATGCGACGATTCATCATCCATGTCCATACTTTTCCTAGTGCTTTGTTCTTCTTACAGCAAGTGCTCTCTAAGGTGCGACGACGGTTCAAAGGAGGGTCACTTGGCTCTGACTCCATCCTTATCATTCACAACATCGTTCCTATATGATGGGTTTATCACCCCTCCATCTGAGGTCATGTTGCGCGGGTAGGACCGATCAGGATCGTGGGTACAATACTGTGTTGGTTGGTGCAGAGGAGGGCCTGACGCTGTAGTAGGAAGCACATGCAGTTGGCATGAACACTAAACCGTGGAAAACATAACAGAGCTCGATGTCAAGATCCAATAACATATATTAGCATATATACTTTATTAGCAAATATTTTAAATATATTTAACTAAATAATAAATAAGCAATAAGAAATAATAACCTACCCAACCGGAGTTCCACAGATTTAAGATTATTTCTCTCTTTTTATTATACTTTTTTGGCACTTTTTTAAAACTAAACTTACATCACGAAGTTCCAAAACTTCCAAAATAGTTACTCTCCATATTAAACATACGTGATGTAAACAATGTAAAATCTTATCTAAAATATTACAAATTTTTAAAGAGAAAAATTGTGTTCTTGGTAACCAATTCTAGTGTTCAGAGTTAGATAATACCATGAAAATAAATATAATTGTGTATGCATAAAGTTCACAAATCTCCATATTAAGTCATTCTTCTAATAAAATACTTATCTCCTCATGGATAAAGTCCCAGATCCTTCAGGTGAAGTTCTCATGCCAGGTGACCTTATTTACTCAGCAGTAAAATACTTATCTCCTCAATAGTAAAATACTTATCTCCTCTTCTGCAGTGGAATAGATGTTCTCATATAATCAAATTCTCTCAAATTCCCTTTCAAATTAAAAGACTCATAAATCTCCATATTAATCCATTGTTCCAAGAAATTACTTATATCTATGAAAGTTCACAAATCTCCATTTTAAAAACCATTCTTCCATAAAATACTTATCTTCTCTTTCTACGATGGAATAGATGTTCTCATATAATCTTTCATCTACACGCAAAAAACACTTGAATCTACACATATATTAAGTCATTCTTCAAAAACGATTTAAATATTTCATCTTTCTACATGGGATGTATTCATATTACATATAATCAAATGTTCTTTGAAATATTCCTTCGTCATGATCTAAACATAAGTGAGATCATGCACGTACAAAGATTATTTGTAAATCTACTTGAATGTTGGTTTTGTGGTTATCAAACAATTAGTTAAGAGTTTGACAATACCCCAAGAAGGAACTCACTTCGTTGTATGCAGAAAACACAAATCTCCATATTAAACCATTCTTGGAGAAGAAGGAAAGGAATGCAATCGAAGAAAGTTTAGAAACTTCCCCTTTTCTGATGTGGGATAGAGTCTATTCTCAAATAATCAAATGTTCAAGTTCAAAATTAGGTCTTAATCACTAACTAATCATAAATAAGATTGAATGTACCATTTTAGACGATGATAAGCTTATATAGGAGTTCTATATATTTCAAAATAATTGATGAAAGCGTTGAAAATTTATATAGACACTAGTTGAGTAACCCTATGAATAGGAAAGGCTAAACTAAAAAGTTGATCAAACNTCAACAAAAATAAGCTTGAACACTTATATATAAAAGGCCCAACATAAAATAAAATTGAAACTCACTAATGTGCAATGAACATACATTTAAGAATCATCATGAATAGATTCATCCTTCCTAGGTATGGATTCATCCTCCTCGAGCCCAATCTCCCGCACTCCCTTCTCCACATTATGTTCAAGCACACTCTCGGACACTCTCTTCTCCACATTTCCCTATATAACACATTTCAAATTTGTACATTTGAAAATTAAATTTAAATGTTTTTAACACATTAAATTGTAGTTTTAAATTTTGAAACATGTAATACCTGTGATGTGCCAACCAGAATATCAATAAATTATACCCACCATACTCTAAGATTCAATATATTATATATTGTTTAAGACATTTTTCTTTTAAATTAATAATTTAAATGACATTGCAATTTTCATATATAACTAAATTTGTTTTCAACATGCAATGATACATGTGAACGCCCACCCTCTTCAAACTCTCCCAATGAGAATTGGAACAAGCCCGCCCAAGTAGTAGGAGATAGAATAGGGATCTGTGAACAACACAACTAAGAACTAAATATAGGATTCAATGTGTTCACATTTATAAAAAAACATAAATTGCATGTTGTTGATCTTATTCAAAAGATTCGAGATTGGACAACTAAAGCGCTAATATGTGGATATTAGAAATCACATACCTAATTCAACCCATCCAAATTTAAACTCATGAAATCAATTCCCCTAATTAATGGAGATTCATTTAACATATGACCAAACTCCAATTAATGACGATAACAACTCAATTATTTCTAAAGATACAATGATATGTATCTAGATCTAGAACTACAAGTAAACTATCCTCAAATGCATAAAAACTTTACTAACTATAACACATATCAATTCAATGTTCGGTTCATCATTCTAAATTACCTCCTTCCAACTATTACAACAAAATTTTTAATACTCCATAAGATCTTGTACTGACATGGTATCTAACTCCTCATATTTTTTGTAAACAAAATTGGTTCGAGAATTGGCTTCTTCTCTTTGATGGTTCAAACCAACATCAACACCATAAAAAAATGATTCCAAATTTTCCCCAATTGCATTCCTAGCCTCCTTTCCAACCTTTGATGTAGCTCACAACTCTGAATGTGAGGCAAATGCCCATGTTAGACGAGATACTAAAGGTCATGGAGGCCTCTGCAATGTCGCATTTCGATATGCCCATTTTCCGATCATATGTCCATTCTTTACCAGCCCCATAATAATTGGATGGTAGGATGGTATAATCAGGGTGCATGTGCACGAAAAACTTTGTATAAAAGTGTCTATCAAAGTAATGTGGAACCTTATCATTCTACGACAACTTCGAATATGCTGCCAAAAATCTATTATAAATATGTCCTGCTATGTTGGGGTGCTTAAAATATTGCACCTTCAACATCTTTCGCTTTGGCCGGGCCTCTTTGAAATTGCATCTTCTTTTGAAACTCTACTTTTTACTGCATCCCATTTATCAGGGCCCATCACCTCCGACTTCGTCTCCTCATCAAATCGATAAAATTGTCATTCGTTGGCTCCATATTTTGATATGCATCCACAAAGTTCTCTAATGAATGAAAAACAATCTCCAATATTTGCTTACTCTCCCGAGGGAGATCCAAGTTTCTGAAATCATTTTACAAACTTATTTTAACACTTGAGCATCACTTGAGGGTCATTGCTTCAATAATCCCTTCCCAAGGAAGCTCATCACTAACATCCAAAGGATAAGTGGACGTAGGCGTGTAATATTTTGTTTCTAGATAGCGCCTCATGAATCCACCTTCACCCTCTTCACCAACATTAGAATATTCATGATACCCACTCTCTCTTTCATTATATTCCCTCGCATTAAACTCAATGTCTACACATACACATTTGAAATTTATTACAACATTTAACAACGACATAATTTAACATAAAAAAATTAAAAAACAAACACACACATATAACATAAACATAAACGAAAATACAAAATAAAAAAAAAATTCCAAACATATTTTCTTGTCCTGATGTATTCCCTACATTATCCAGTGTTGGAGTATTAATGTGCAACCTATCTAAGAAAGTTGCATCCATAACACTATTTTGAGCACATTCTTAAGATGATTTATTCACATATTCATTTGATAATCTCCTCTTCTAACTAGATTTTCGTTGGCCACTCAGAGTCTCAGTCGAAGAAGGGGTTCCTCTTCTTCCTTCATGGGATAGCCTAGAGCGTTTGCGAGGAATTTTTGGAGACTCTTGTCTTGACATCTCGCCTCGATATCTGTCCTTTGAAAATTCATGAATATGAAATTTCATAACACAAGCATTTAAGAATTTATAACAACTTCAAAGCATCAAAGATATATATTGAAAAAACTAGAACAACTATACTTTTTACTATGATGCTATATATAATGAACATGAAAATATTTAAATATAAAAAAATGTAACATGTAGAAGATAATCTATATCTGTATAAATTGTAGAAGGTAATTTTTAAGATAATCTATGTGTAACATGTTAAAATTTAAGGGAAAAAAATATAGCTAGCTAAAAAAGAAACATTTATTTTAATTTCTAAACATTAGTTACTTTTATATTACAATCAACAAGACGTTAAAACTTCTGATCCATAATCTAGTAGCCTAAAAACAATCACTGATTTTTTTTTTACTTAAAACTAAAACAAGAAACAATATTACATGATATGTTGTTGCTATCCTCTTAGATATATGCTCAGAAAAAGCTTCAAGGGATCATTGATCAAACCCTTAGGGAAGATCTCATCATGACACTTGGAACAAATTGTCAAGAAGAAATTTTAGGGTAAAATATCAAAAGACTAACCAACAACATACACAGGTGGCACCAACAATAGAACAGGACAACGACAACATACATAGGGTGGCATTATTAAGGAGATGAGGACGACGACACCAAATTTTTTTTGAGGAGGACGACACCAGCAAGGAGAACTAGAATCCCCAAACAACAACCAAGAAGAGATCTGCGGCAAGATGGAAAAGACCCTTAGGGGTCAGTGACAACAAGAGGTTGAAGAGGTAAGCCCACGGTGGCTTAATACACCAAAAAGAACTATCCTAGAGGGGTCGCAACCACTCAATTAAATAATTAAATAATTTAAAAAAATAATATTTTATAACATAAAATATTAATTGTTAAATCATAAAAAACAAGAAGAAAAAAACAAGTCAAGGAGAGGAAATCCAAAGTCAAGGAAACTAACTTTCTTTACGAAGAAGCAAATAACAAAACCAAAAACCCACACAACAATTAAGGGGGCCATAAATCAAGCAAGGGTGGTTTCAAGACAAAGTCAACAATTAAATTATTTCAAAGTCAAGGAGGTTAAATTTCTTTAGGTAGAAGCAAAAAACAAAACCAAAAACCCACACAACAATTAAGGGGGGCGTAACTCAAGCAAGGGTGATTTCAAGACAAAGTCAACAATTAAGTTCTTCTTAATGGTAGAATGTCCACATGATTCTCATGATATTTACTTATAAGCTTTTATTATCCCATCATATGAGGAAGATCAATGATGTGATCATTCTCTTCTTAACTAATCCTAGGTCTCATGGACCATCCCGAGAGAGAAGAGGGTCACACATTATCTCAACTTGGTACTTAACCAAGAAACAAAATAAACCAAAAACCCACACTAATAAGAGTTTTCATATATGAATTTATGTGATGTGTGAAGTAAGTTACTTTCAGATTTGCAAAGAAAGAATGAAGTTTAAGAAAAAATGAAGTATGGAATTCAAATTTAAATGCTCAAATACAACTTGAAATATAAATTTTCTGCATCAAATATGAGTGAAAAATGCACAAATTTATAAAGGAAATCAATAGAATTTACTATAGAATGCAACATGTCTATGAAATGAGCTTANAAGTATGGAATTCAAATTTAAATGCTCAAATACAACTTGAAATATAAATTTTCTGCATCAAATATGAGTGAAAAATGCACAAATTTATAAAGGAAATCAATAGAATTTACTATAGAATGCAACATGTCTATGAAATGAGCTTAAAACAAGATCTGGAAATTTGTTTTTCAGACTCAAACATTATCTAGAAATGTAAATTTTTTACTTATATTCAGTGATATCAATTCATAAAATGTAAAACAAAAATCAAAATCAATTTCCAAAGTACAGAAAAACTAAGTAAATGAGTCTACTTGGATTGGAAAATGACATTTTTTAGACTCAAAACAAGTCTAGAAATGAAAGTTTCTACACTAAACTAATTTCTAAAGTAATTGAATGTTGAAAATGCACAAAATTACAAACATAAATCTAAATTGTAATTTTCAACATGCATTAAATTTAATTTAATTTAGTGTATGAACAAAATTGAGGGTCCTAGATCACTATGCAAAGTTGCCATGTCCTTGTACATGGACAGGGCTGAATTCATCCCTATCCATGCACAGGGACAGGCCCAAATTTGGGCCTATCCTTGTGCATGGACATGGCCGAATTCGACCATGTTTGACCCTGTCCATGCGCAAAGAAAGACTGGAATTCAGGGTTGTTCCTCTGCATGGACAGGTCTGAATTCAGGGATGTCCTTGTGCATGGATAGGGATGAATTCATCCATGTCCATGCACAAGGACATGCCCTTATTCGGGCTTGTCCCTGTGCATTAAAAGAGCCAAATTCGACCCTATCCATGCAAAGGGATAGGCCGAAATTATACCATAGAAATAAAATCTTAAAACAAATGAATTAATTCCTTAATCATTAAAACATTTTAATGATTTAATAACAATACTTCTCAATAATGAAAAACTACCCCAAATCTACCTCTGTAAGGACCACTGATTTGCGTACACATCACATGAAATCTAAAATTATATTAAACAAAACTAATCCAAAAGATATTATAATTTTTTCCCCCTTCTTAAATTTTTTTTATTAAAAATACGAGAATACAATGGGATTTTGACCAACTTTTAAACTGTAAACCATAAAAGTTCAAACTATAATGATATATATTTATATATACATATCAATGGACAGTGCTGAATATGACCCTATCCAGGTACAGGTACAAGCCTACGTATTGTTTAACCTACACCCTATACCGGTGGAGAGAACTAATTTAGTGGACTTCAATTTTTTGCAAGTTGTATGGTTTGTTCCCAGAATTTTCTGTTACATTTAAAATTCAGAGTGGTAATTCTGCGTCTGTATGGTGGTTACCTCATGACTGAATATTTTTCCTAGACGTTGAAAATTATCCCTCCTGTTTGCAACAATTGACATCATTCTACTAGCTAGTTAATGTAACGAGGGTTGGATATATTTATCAGAATATAGTTAGTGCCTAAATTATTGCATGATGACAATCATTGTTGATTAGTATGACAGAAAGCAAGGAAAGGGATACCAGTTCATCCTAATTGACCCGATTTACCATTTTTGTGTTGCATTGGCCAACTATTTATTAATACTATTTGTTGCAACACATGAGTTTAGAATTCCAGATAGATTGGAAGTCGTCCTGTGTTGTAGCACAAAGTGGTGTTTTATAAGGATTCAGTATAATGATCCTGGTCAAAGTGGGTTCGTTTGTCTGTCTGGGTAGTATATGTCCTTCATGTCATCTTGTTGTTTTCTTATTATACTTTTATGCTACCTTATTTGTTATGTGGTATATTGTTTTCGTCGAAATGAACTCTTTCATGTATCTATGTTCTAGATATGGTTTATGTCCTCCTTTTGGTTTTTTATTAGACTTTTATGTTACTCTGTATGTTATGTTAGATCTTGGTAATGTATATCAGGAACCGAATTTGGGCTTGTCCTTTTGCATGGACAGGGCCGAATTCGTCCTTGTCCATGCACAGGGACAGGCCCGAATTCTACCATAGAAAAAAAATGTTAAAACAAATGAATTAATTCCTTAATCATTAAAACATTTTAATGATTTAATAACAATACTTCTCAAGAATGAAAATCTACCCCAAATCTACATCTGCAAACTGTAAAACCATAAGAGTTCAAACTATAAAACCATAAGAGTTCAAACTGTAACGATATAGATTTATATATACATATCAATGGACAGGGCCAAATACAACCCTGTCCATGTACAGGGACAAGCCTGAATTCGGGCATGTCCCTGTACATGGACAAGGCCGTATTTGACCCTTTCAACCTTAACTGTGAACACATGCTAATCATTTACAAGATTAGTATGAATCCCATTAATCTGTGTAATCAATATTGTTATTATGTGAACAATTGTCATCACTTATGGAACTATCAACACTAGTGCTTTGTAACTCAATTATCTCGTCTTGAATACCTTGTAGATATTACATATGTCAAATAGAGTAAGTCCATTGAATTCACATACAAGCTTACAACTTATGTAAGAGTTAAAGGGTCATCACAGTATTACCACCATTGATATGATATGTTATTAATATAATCTAAGCCATTAACTTTTCTTTCCTCATAAGGTTGACAGGGTTGTATTCAGCCTTGTCAACCTTAGGAGGAGGTTGACAGGGCCGGATACGGCCTTGTACATGGGTAGGGTCGTATTCGGCTATGTCAACCTCCAATGTGAACACATGCTAATCATTTCCAAGAGTAGTATGAATCCCATTAATTTGTGTAATCAATATTGCTATTACATGAACAATTGCCATTAATTATAGAACTATCAACACTAGTGCTTTGTAACTCAATTATCTTAGCTTGAATACCTTGTATATATTACATATGTCAAATAGAGTAAGTGCATTGAATTCACATACAAGCTTACAACTCATGTAAGAGTGTAAGGGTCATCATAGTATTACCACCATTTATATGATATGTTATTACTATAATCTAAGCCATTACCTTTACTTTCCTCCTAAGGTTGTCAGGGTTGAATATGACCCTGTCCATGTACAGGGACATGCCTGAATTCAGGCCTATCCCTGTACAGGGACAGGGCCATATTCAGCCCTCTCAACCTTAGGAAAGCAAAGTGAGAGTAGAAGTGTTTAATTTGGGTATATAAAAATCAAGAGTTATTATTAAATATATTTGGATCCTTTTCATGTATAATTTTTTTAAAGCACATATTTTTTTTTCTATATATAAGAAGATCTACTTCCACTTTTTCCAAATAGTTGTGTAGATCTTGGGTTATTAATTTCCTTGTAGTTAAGAAAGATATGTTCTTTACCAATCAAAAATAGTTTTAAATCATGTTATAAAACAAAAACAATTTCATCATATCAATAATATATCACTAATGACATACCTTAACATAGTTTGCAATATAATAAGAAACATTAATCACTAATGACATACCTTAACATAGTTTGTAGTATAATAAGAAACATAAAAATCATGTAGATTGTAGGAAAACCTTACCTTCAACCCCACACATATAGAATAGAAAATCGTATAAAAAAATTTCAAATCATGAGAATTTGTCATCAATTTTTTATCCATCATTACATCCATGGGGGAAATTTCACAGAATGCACTTTGAAGGGGAATTTGGTCATATTTCAAAATGAATGAATTGAGACGAAGGAAACCTTCACGGGGTGATACAAAGTTGACCTTTTCTTTCCTCCTAAGGCTGACAGGGTCGAATACAACCATGTCCATGTATAGGGATAGGATGGAATTTAGGCATGTCACTGTACATGGACAAGGCCATACTCAACCTTGTCAACCTTCTAAAACTGTAAGAAAAAATAAAACTAAAACAAACTGTAAAAAAAATTAAACGAGTTACCTGGACCAACAATAACCGTCTGCAACTACAAATTCCATCAACGATCACCCGCAGCTACAAACGCCAACAACAACCAATGTCTGCCCACAACTACGTTTGCCAACACCAACGTCCTCCTACAGCTAACATCCACAACTATCAACCAATATGCATCTACAGCTCGGGAAAATTATGAGGTGAGCGATGTGCGAGTAATATATAAAGGATTTTTCATTTGAAAGCGTTTTTTGACCGAAATATTCTTTCAACTGAAAAAAACGCTCGGTCGACAAATATTTTCGGCTGAAAGACCCTTTCGGCCAAAAATATTTACCGGAAAAAAAAATCGCCCAACTAATATGGTACATGACAGTCAAGGCCATCATCCCAGTACCATTTGATTTGACGTCCAATGGTTTGGTTGAAAAATGTTTCGGCCAAAAATATGTGGCTTTCAGCTGAAAGAATTATTAGTTCGGTCGAAACAATGTCAGTAGGAATTTTGGAAACCCGATTCTCACAGAAGTGTTACCCAACTTCGTGATTTTACCCCTATGTATATCTCCTAGATCAATGTGTTGTTGTTGATAGGAGAAAACCCACCATTGAGAAGGAAATGATAAATCCTTTCACATTGTCAAGAGAGAAAAACATTGGATGTAGAACAATATCAATATGACTCAAGGAATTGTTGACATGGATGATTAAGACAATGAAGGAATGAAAAAAAAAGGTTATAAAATCAAAACTTCCATTGAACAAGAGAATTCCACAATAAATGACTTGGGTAGAAATTGATACCAAAAGAGACCATTGATACATAGTATAGACTATCAATGTAAGAGGCATTGAGGTATAACTCCATAAAAATTGGAAGTCTAATCAATTTGCAAGAGTTTGAAGGTGAAATTTAGACCTTGGTACATATCCTAATGTTATACTAAAATCAAACTATGGAGACAACTTAATCAAGAACATTTCTTTGTAGTTAACAAGAGAAGAAGACTTTAATCAAGAACACAAATGACACAAGAAATTACATAGTACACAAAGATTTTACCCTGGAAACCCTAAATTGGGAAAACCAACATTCCTTAAGCGTTCTGCTCTCTTGTTGTCTTATTCAATCTGAATAAAAGGTTACATGTCTAACCTTGGTCCACACCTAAGACACAATCAACATCATACCCTCTTTCCTGCCCAAGAACAACCCTGTAGATAATCTGACTTACATCTACATGACCAACAACCTACGATTTATTCATGCATTAACATATTTTGCAATAGCCTTTACGTCCTTACAACACACCTCTTTATAGGATTTAAAATAGGAAAACCCTAAAGATTGGAGCCCAATAACGGTTATAGATCCATGCAGATCATTGGCTACAAATCCTACAAATCCCAGGATTTTGTTACAGTCAACTCCAAGTTGTATTATTGGTCGACTACCAATCGAACTTCCTTCGTTATTTAGTCGGTCGTCTCACGCCCGCACTTGAAGGTATTATTGGTTGACTTTCATTCGATATATTCGAATTTGAATTTACCTGGTTGACTACCTTGACCTTTGAATTGTTGTTGATCTACCTCGACCTTCGACCATCAGTCGATCTACCTCGACTAGACTTTCACTGCAAAGAATATAACAAACCAATATTCTCCCACTTGTTTTCTTCTTTGCTGAAACAAGAGATTCTTGGACTTTCATTCACAGACCCAGGGAAGTAATTCCAATTGCCTCTTTGCACCAAGAGAACTTCACAACACTCACATACTTGGTCAACGAGTCTATTATGTTTTCCAATGTGTCTACTTTATCCAGTAGCACCTTGTTACTTTCTATCATATCTCTTACGAAATGGTATTGTAAATAAATGTGCTTAGTCTTCGAATGATAAGCAGGGTTCTTTGCCAGAAATATTGTTCTTTGACTGTAGCAACTTACCTTCATAGATCCCTGCTCAAACCCGATTCCTGAACACAACCTTTTCATCCATATCGCATCTTTTCTTCCATGAGTGGCCTCCATGTATTCAATTTATTTTGTTGACAAGGCTATTATTGCCAATATCTTACTCATCCAACTTATTGCTCCACCAAACATATTGAAGACATATCCGTTGGTTGACCTCCGTCAATCCAGATCTCCAACCCAGTCGGTGTTGACAAAGACATGTACGTATAAATTTCCACTGTCACCTCCAAGTCTTCCTTGGTATCATATAACATAGTTCTTCATGCCACACAAATACCTGAATACTCTCTTGAAAGTTTTCCAGTGATCCTTTCCAGGTGCCGACATGTACTTTCTCAACACTCCCATTGCATGGGAAATGTCTGGTCGAGTGAATACCATCACATACATTGGACTACCAATAACACTTGCATAGGGAACACATACCATGTCCTCTATTTCTTCATGTGTCTTTGGACACTGTTCAGAAGTTAGCCTTTCTCCCACATGAATTGTCACCTTCATTGGTTTGCAATCCTGCATGTTGAACCATTTTAGAATTGTTTCAATATACTTTGTCTGATTCAACCTGAGCTTTCTAGCAGCTCGATCTCTCTTAATCTCCATTCCCATAAAGAAGTTATCTGCACCGAGATCCTTCATGTCGAACTTGGAGGATACATTTTTCTTCACCTCCTTTATTGTGTCCATGTTGTTTCCAATCAATAACATGCCATCAACATACAAAGCTACATATATGAAATTCCCACCTTCTTCCTTGGAATATATGTAGTGATCAACTTTGCTTCTCACAAATCCCAAACTAAGGATGCATGTGTCAAACTTATGGTTTCACATCTTTGGCGATTTCTTTAGACCATAAAGGGATCTTTTCAGTTTTCACACCAACTCTTTCTTTCCATTTACTACAAATCCTTTAGGTTGTTTCATGTAGATTTCTTCTTCTAGGTCCCCATGTAGGAACGTTGTCTTCACATCCATGTGTTCTATCTCCACATCAAATGATACAGCCAGAGACATTAGTACTCTAATGGAAGTTATTTTTACAACAGGGAAAAAAATATCACCGAAGTCGACTCCCTCAACTTGGGAATAACCTTTCACTACCAGTCGAGCTTTTAAATTCTCGAATTGTCCTATGAAATTTATCTTCTTATTGAATACCCACTTGTTACCGACGAGATTTCTTCCACTAGGTAACTTGACTAAATCTCGTGTCTCATACTTGTGCAAGGATTCCATCTCTTTGACCATGGCGTCCTTCCAGAGTTTACCCTCTGTTGAGTCGACTGCCTCCCGGACCAACTTGGGCTCATCATCTATTGCAGTTAGCACGAATGTGGAACGAAAGTTGGGAGTACTATACATTTCGACTGGTTTTCTTATTCTTTCTGACCACCTTACCACCAGATTTTGTTGTTCCACCTCTTCCTTAGATTCAGTCGACTCATCAGAATCATCTTCTTCATTCCCCAGTTCAAACGGCACCGTATCAAGATTATTCTCATTCTGAACAACTTCTTCAGGCTCGGAATTACCTTCGACTTATTTGAAGACCACATATCGACTGTACATTGTTCTCCTTGATGTAGGATCCAAAATCTTATATCCTTTCATTCCTTCTTTATATCCAATGAAAATACATTTGACTACCTTATTGTCTAGCTTGCTCCTCTTTTCTTTGGGAACATGAACAAATGCATCACAGCCAAATACTTTGAGATGTGCCACCGAAGGATTCTTACCTGACCATACCTCATGTGGAGTCATGTCGACTAGCGCCGATGAAGGAGATGTATTCACTAGATATCTTGCAACGTCGACTGCCTCCACCCAAAATTCTTGTGCGAGCCCAATACCACTAAGCTTGCTCCTTGACTTATCCATCAACGTTCTGTTCATTCTCTCATCCACTCCATTTTGTTGTGGAGTATATGGTGTGGTATTTTGGCATGCTATGCCAATCTACTTACAAAATTGATCAAATTATTTTCCATATAATTCACCACCATTATTAGTTCTCAACACTTTAATCCTTTTCTCTGTCTATTTTTCCACAAGAGCTTTAAACTCCTTAAATATCTCGAAAACCTCTGATTTCTTCCTTAGGAAATATATCCATGTCTTCCTGGAAAAATCATCTATGAAGGAGACATAATACATGAATCTACAAAGTGAAGGCACTGTAACCGGGCCAAACACATCACTATGAACTAGTTCTAGAATCCCATTTTCCCTTGTCCCTCTAGATGGGAACCTCACCCGACTTTGTTTCCCATATATGCAATGTTCACAAAATTCAACCTATAAACCACATTCAGGTAACCCTTTGACCATACATTTGTTTTTCATAGCTCGAAATCCTTTTTTCTCCAATGTGTTCCATCCTCTCATGCCATATCCTAGTCGGGTCGATTTTATCATGTCTTATCGAGTCGGTTTGAACCAAATTAGATCGATTCAAGTCGATTTCAGTCAATGTCGAGTCGAGTCAGGTCACAATCGAGTTGATTTCAGGAGCAACGATGTTGTTTCATCCATTCGAGTCGACATTCCCCAACATCTTTTATAGGGTACCAATCCAAACTCCTTTCATTAATACAATCACACCTCCGACCATCTTGCACGAATCCTTCTAAAATAGAGTATGCACATCTACATCACTCATCTTGGTGGAATATATCAGGTTTCTTGCCAAACCTGAAATGTGTAGCACACCTGGAAATGTTATTTTCCTCTCATCCTATAGTATCATTTGAAATCTTCCTCATCTCACAATTTTGGTTGTCGAGTTGTCCCCCAAGAATACATCACTCCCATCATATCGTTCATTTTCAGAGAACCATTCTTTATGTGGTGTCATGTGATACGATGCTCCTGAGTCGATCAACCAAACATCTTGATCTGAGTGTGTATTGGTTGACATCAAGTACACATCACCTCCCTTATCTAAGGTTGTCTTTCTCTTAGTCGACTTCTTCTCATCGGATCCAAAACTGATTTATGTTGCCTTTGAATTACAATCCTTTTATAATTCCCAACTTTACTGCATTTCCAACATCTTTGCGTCGAATGAACCGGGGATTTAGATCTACCCTTCGACTTGAAATTTCTACAAGAAAATCTTTCTTTATCTCCGTCTATCGGTCGTTATCTCACTACCATAGCATCTTTGATCGATCCTTTCATGTTCTTCCTTCTCATTTATTTTGACAACAGAGAAGAAACCACGTCCTCTAGCATTAGTGTGGTTGTATTACTCCCAATAGCCATGACTAAGTTATCCCAGGGGTCTAGCAAAGAACATAATAGGCTAATACACTTCTTCTCATAAATGATCTTAATATCCACAGACGATAATTGGCTTAACATGGTATTAAACACATTTAAATACTTAATCACCGAACTGCCATCACTCATTCTCAGAAGATACCATTTCTTTCTGAGAAACAACTTATTTACCAGAGATTTCGACTTGTATAATATTTCCATCTTTTCCCACAATTTCTTGGTTGAATCTTCACCTTAGACATTCAACAGCACCGGATTTGCAAGATAAAGTTGAATCGTACCTATTTCTCTTCTTTCAATTTTCTCCCATTCTTTTGTCGACCTGCCTGTTGGTTGGGTACCTGGGCAGACCACTATCTATTATTCTTGATCTAGAAGTAGATCTTCCATTTTAAGCTTCCAAAGCTCAAAATTCTGGCCATTGAATTTTTATATCTCTATTCTGGAACTTCTCTCCATTCTTTACCACTATCTTTAACATAATTTATGACTTATGACTCTTACTGTACCTAGGGTTTAGTTATCAGATTCAAGATTGGTAAATCAAGATCTCATATACTTTCCAAAGAATAACACTTCTCTGATAATTCACTTGTCAGGGAAGACCTAATCTATGATATCACATGTTAGGAAATAAGAGACACTTCCACACTAATCCTAGCAGAAGAGAAGAAGAATTTAATCAAGAATGCAAATGATACAAGAAATTACACCATACACAAAGTTTTTACCCTGGAAACCCTAAACTGAGAAAACCAACATTCCTTGAGTGTTCTGCTCTCTTTTTGTCTTATTCAATATGAATAAAAGGTTACATGTCTAACCTTGGTCCACACCTAAGACACAATCAACATCATACCCTCTTTCTTGCGCAATAACAACCCTGTAGCCAATCAGTCTTACATCTACATGACCAACAACCTACAATTTATTCATGCACTAGCATATTTTTCATTAGCCTTTATGAACTTACAACACACCTCTTTATAGGCTTTAAAACGGGAAAACCCCTAAAGATTGGCGCCCAAAAAAAATTACAGATCCATGCAGATCATTGGCTACAAATCTTTTAAATCCAGGGATTTTATTACAGTTGACTCCAAGTCGTATTACCAGTCGAATACCACTCGGCCTTCATTCGGTCTCTAGTCGTTCGTCTCACTCCCACACTTCGACCTCTTGTTGGTTGACTTGACGTCGATATCTTCGACTTCGACTTGTTTTCGATCCACCTCAACCTTGATTTTTTTCGATCCACCTCGACCTTCAACCGTCAGTCGATCTACCTCGACTAGACTTTCACTACAAATAATATAACAACCCAACATGATCTCACTGAAAAATAAAAATATTCTCTCTAGTATTCTTTCCCAATTCATGCGTTTACAAATGAAATGATGAGAAAGAGAATAAAATTACCCTTGGGTAGGAATCATACTTATTTGTTCCGGTCATAGGTAAGTTAGATAGGTTTCCATTGCAAAGCTTCTCCTAACACTTTCACACACTCAGATAAGAAGATTCTTTTTTCATTTGTTATATATCATTTCATATGAATAAAACATATTTAAAAGCATTGAACAAACTAGCATTATATTTATAGTTTCCACATCCAATTCCACAATATAAATGCAATAACTAAATTACTAATAACTATGATTTTCAATAGGAATTGAGGGAAAGGGCTTTATGGACAAATTTAGGTATAATAATATTTGTTGTGGAAACCTATCCACTTGAGCCTAGGTTCCTCCAACTTGGCCACCTTTCAAACTTGCTCATATAATAAGGAAAATGATCTAAAAATCCTAGGGGAGCTAAGGAATGGCTCTACAAAACCTAAGAGATCCTTTGTCAAACTTTTAGAAAAAATAAGTGTATCTCTCATGATGAGGAATGAGAGAAAGGAAATTTCCTAATCTCAAATCTTTTAGGCATCTAAGTTCACTTGATCGAACCATGGAAATCTATTTTTATTCTTAGAAGCTAGTTTAAGTACAGTTGATGATATCTATTTTGTACAAGTGCACACCTTCCATTTATTCCACTCAAAGCCTATACTTTGCATACATTTTTACACCGAAAAGCGTACACCTATTGACAATGGGCACATTTAATAGGTTTTTAGTTCTTAATAAGTTTTCTATGGACGAGATTAAATATGCCTAGAATATTCTTAGTCGTCACAATAAATGAATGGCTTTTATTTCATCCATTAACTTCCGAGTTGTTATAAAGACATCCGTTTATATGTTTACTTTTTAACATTTACCTAATCATGTTTAAAAATTACTGTATTCACTAACTTATTGCCACCTCTACCTGATTAAAAAATATAAACAGATTTTCATGAGCCTGGCATTTTTACTGTGTTAATTAAGGTTTTTTTAACTAAACTGAAAGTTTAACAGCCCCGCCTTTTGGCATTCACCAGTCGCGAGTTAGCGGCTGTGCTAGTCTAGTATAAATTTATTAGGCCATTTTTATGGTGCTCACATGTTTCTCACCAGAAACTAGTGAATGCTTGTGGGTTTCTTCAAGGCATGGCATGAGCACAAGGAAGGAAAATCCAAAAATGATCACTCCAATCGAATGATCTAGGACACTAGATGGCTCATTCAATCTTTGGAGGTTAGAGATGACTAAAATCATGTATAACATATTACCTCATTTTTAGTAAGCATCTAACTACTTTAAAATAAAAATATATTGGAATCAGTTATCTTAAAAGGACCAAACCAAATCATTTCTTAATCCTCCTCCATATTCATTAAGAAGATAGAGTGATAAAAATCCCTTTTAGATTTGAAAATATGTGATTCTCTTAACTAAACATTAAGGAAAATATCAAATAAGGGAACCAAAGAGGGGCTGCAAAATGTTTAAGATGGTAGTAAAGATTGAAATATCTGAAATTAAAATTGAATATTGATAAAAAAAAATGTCTTTGTAAGGATATTTGAATAGAAGGAAATAGTAGAAGAAGAAATGGGATAGCTTTATGAGGAAAGGTTTTTAGCATTTTCATTAATAATTTAGTTTTGAAGGAGAATCACAGGGTCTCCACTCAATGAACATGTGACATAGCACATTCNAAGGATATTTGAATAGAAGGAAATAGTAGAAGAAGAAATGGGATAGCTTTATGAGGAAAGGTTTTTAGCATTTTCATTAATAATTTAGTTTTGAAGGAGAATCACAGGGTCTCCACTCAATGAACATGTGACATAGCACATTCGTTCATGGGATATTAAAGAATACCCCTAATTTCACTAGATATTGATAAATACCTCCCCAAATCCTTTTTTTTAACCCCCCTCCCAATATGCCTTGGAGATCCACTATCCACATACCATCCAACATTAGAAAAAGTGTTAGAGGACAAGAAAGAGACCATAACCATATCCATCCTGAAAAATATACAATATGAAGAAGACATAATCCTTCCAAGGTTCCAAGCACTTCTCCCAAGTAACTTAGGGTCTCACACCCAATAACCTCGAAAAGATCAATCACCTCTCCCAAGTGCACCACAATTAAAATACCATCTTCCTCTTACACCTAGAGTGATCTTAGCCACAAAATATATGGAACCATGTATAAATTTCCCTTTCTATCAAAATTAATGCAACTTCAAAAATTTCACCTCTTTTCTAGAGATTTCCTTCATATTAGCTTTGAAATTTTCAACCTTAGGGAAGTTATGAAATATGATAAAATGTTAGCAACAAAAAAATATAGTTTGCCTCTTAACAACCCCAATTAACAAGGCATTCCAAGAGAAAAGATACCAAATGTATGTCAACAAGTTTTAGCTCTATAGGGCACTCTTATCATGAAAAATCAAATATGAAATTCACTTTACAATAGTTGTAATTATAGTAGTATATATTCCCTATATTCTTCAATATTAATGTTAAATTACTTAACAATTTCAATAATAACTTATTTCAAATTAGGAAGACATACTAGTGCTAGAAATGATCAAACCATGAAGATAAACATAGTTGAAAATGAAATCTGTGATAAGATGATTTTGGATTGTGTGTGTGTCGGGGGAGAGAGAGATGAAGTTCATGTAAATACCATATCCTCATCCCAATTCTAGTACAATCCTATAGCTCTCCAAAACCCTACCTTGGTAAAACCAAGAAAAACCATAGCCAACACAAAAGAGATCTAGCAAGCAAGCATCATACTAGAAATTCCTTCAAGCAAAGGCATATCCTCTTCTCCACTCCTCGACATATAAAATATAAGGTTTGCACAAAATCCTAACTCTAATGTGACCAAGGCATGAAACCTTAAGTTCAAATGCTCCAAAAGCTCCGATAAGACTTAGTGCCTCTAAGATAAGAGGGATAAAATACAAACATGAAGAACAAGGGGAGAGAGAGAAAATAGTGCACTTCTCTCCTCACATTTATAACACAAAATGATGAAGTGATAATGAGTTATGAAATGATTCTCTCCTTCTTCCATATATATGAGAGGTAAGAGAGGAAAACAATACATATGTAGGCCCAAACCCTTATGAGAAACCTACAAAGCCATCAGTAGGCTCATATATGTGAATCACTACACTCCAAGGGTACACATGTCAAGCTCCAATGTCATGTCATACATAAGAAAGGATACAATGCAATGGTTCTCCATGATATTTGTCCAACACTCCTCCTCCAAGAATCCAAGGAATCCTATTCTCCTCCTAAGCCATGTGCTCCACTAGGTCCACTTCCCTTACATGGCAATTCTCACAAGACAAGAATCATTAATTCAATTCCATGTATCCATGCAAGCATCCAATCTACCCCATGTTGTCTAGGGTTCAACACCCTCCTCCTAAATGATAAACGTGCCTCCTCCAATGCAGGGAGTTATCCAAGCAGGAAACCTCCTTTGTGAAGCTAGCACATAGAACACCACCAAGTTGTCTGGAGATCTATGATTCTCCAAGAGAGAATTTCATGCATGAATCCAATTGAGGTTAAGATGAAACTGTGTAAGCCACATCCAATGTGCAAATCCATCACAAACCATCTAGGAGATAATCATGCACCATGTACCTCAATTGTCATGAAGCACGCCCAAACATGGTGTAAAGACTTTTAGAGTAACCTTGAAATAAAACACATTACTTAGGTTTTTGTTTTACTCTAAGACATAATTATAAGTGCATTGATGTTCATCATCCCATATTTTCCCATACAAACTCTTACTTAATCCACGATAATTTTTCCATTCCTCAAACATAACACTTTAATAAGAATTCAAGTTCCAGTTATAGTCATCCTACTCATTGGATCATTAGGAAAACATTGTACTTCACAAGGTTGAATTAAAAAACCACATTAATCATCCACAAAATATCATATTACTTATGATCCAAATAAGTTTATTACCACAATTGTTTAGTAGTTAATCAATTTTATCAATTTTCTTACCTTCTTTCAATTTTAATCATCCACAAAATATCATATTACTTATGATCCAAATAAGTTTATTACCGCAATTGTTTAGTAGTTAATCAATTTTATCAATTTTCTTACCTTCTTTCATTTCTAATAAAGTTTTAATCATTTATAATTTCTTAATGCAGTAACATGTTTTATATCTCAAATTGATTTCAATTACCTTTCCCAACAGTGGAGTAACATTTCTTATATCACAATTTGATTTTAGTAAGTAATTCTCAATAACAATCATCAAATTTCTTAACAATCATCAAATTTCTTAAACAAAATGAGGTTTATAATCCATACACACCAACAATCATCAAATTCCTCAAAATATGCTGATAATCCATACACACCATATGATAATATTTCGATTAAATATTGTCTTTGCAAAATTAATATTATAATTTTTCATCTCAAGTCCATTAAACTTGCTCACTTAAGCAACTTCCATATCATTTATAAGCAGTTAACATAACCCTTTTGATGTGATGTGTTTACCCTTTTATCATCGAAGTTCTTCATAACTTTTAAGCTCACCTTGACTTACTTCAAGTCAACCCAATTTATGTGATATACTTACTTCCATCCTTATTATTTCTTAAAGATTGATTCACTTCATTGTTACCTTTACTCAATTGTCATAGTTAGGCCCCTTTTATTAGAAAGGTAGGTGGATGCTATTAGAATTGTGCGCACTTTATTGCTTCTCACGACACCACTCCTTTTGTGACCATGCATTCCATTGGATTTGGATTTGTACACACTAATTGAGTATGAAAAGCATGAAAATTACCTTTAGAATACACAAAAAGATAATTGTAACTTACTTACTCTTTTTTTTTTTATTCCTAGGTAAAAAAATAAACAATTTTATAAATATACTAAAATATCAATCATTATAATAAATAATTTATAAATATATATATCAATCATTAAAATAAATAATTTATAAATATATATTTA
>SNQJ01S0002688.1:135561-147390 GCA_010110895.2 Picea sitchensis
TATCACACTTAATGCATGTCACTTCTCTTCTTACACTCAATAATGCAATATTCTCCATACATATATATATAATCATTATTCTCTCCTTTGTTAACTGATTAAAATAAGTAAACTACAATGGTTGTGGATGGGGATTCCACTAGGAGGAATGAACCTAACACCACTATAAAATATTGTATAGTTTGAGTGCACCAGTCTTACTTATTTGCTTTAAAACTATTGTTGATAGCATGCTTCTATGCAGCACTTATTTGCTTTAAAACTATTATTGATAGCATGCTTCTATGCAGCTAGATATACGCACTACCAAAGTAAAACAGTAATGTGTAGATTAAAGTTGTGTATTCAAGTATATATATATATATGAAAATCACTTGACAGACGTTTTGAATCCTTGCCCACATATCATATTCCTCGGGAATAACAAGTTGCCCAAAGGTTTGCACAATCATCAATATTCTAGTTAAGGAAAACAGCACATAGCGATGAAGTGAACCCAGTATTGTCCATTTTACAGAAAACTGACTGGTTTTCAGTAATTGATTTCGGCAAGGTTTGGGAAATCATAGTGTTGGTTATGGTTTCATTTGACCAAAGTGTTGTCATAATGAAAAGGCCCACAGCACAGTGGATGGATCAATATTGCACACAGCAGCTGATGAATCAGAAAGAAAAATTTTGCTTAGCTTTATCACATTTTAGGGAATAATTTAAGAATGCTCGTTTTGAATAAACTATAATTCAAATGGAAAAACAATACTAATAATATCGACGACATATGATTGAGTTGTGGTTATGTTTTCAAAGTAACATGTTTAATTAATTCTAATTCTATCAGATTAATTCTATCAGATTATAAGTATGGATTGGATTATTGTAGGTTGTTTGATTTTTTTTAAATAACTATTATTTTAGGTGGTCTGGTTTTCTTTAAATAACTATGATAAATCAATCTACATTCCCAAATAGCAACCAATAATAACTGTACTCGCTGTTAATTAACATAAATTTTGTCACCTTTTAAAAGAATCCATCAAATTTTCAAAAACCTCTACGTCCACGTACGACGAGCCTGCCTTCCTCTAACAATGCCTTGACTACTAAAATGTAAATGTAAGTCATGGAGAATGCGAAGAATTTTATTATCAATTAACAAGACAAGACAGACTGCAAATCAATCCAACAAAGAATATGGCTTTTGATCAGAAATATTTTGCCTTTCTGCCATATTTCTACTCTGTAAGTAATCTATATCATTACGTTTTTTACCTCCTTTTCACTTTGTACGAGTCTCATCGACTGGGACCAGGCACATGCATTGCTTCCACAGGCTTACCTGGTTCTTCACAGACCCCACAAAATAAACTAATCTGCAGGTTAGATTGAGTACAGATTAACTTTTAGCCTTGTATCATTATTCATTCATTATTGTTTATAATTTATCCATGCAGGTCAGATGGGGATTACCAGATCGTTTTTATTACTAAACTGTTTTTTTTTGTTGAAATAATGCTTACAATAGATTGGTTTGGATTTGGTTTGAATTTGTTGAAGATTTGTAAGAGGTTGTTGAGAGATTCTCTCAACAACTATCTCTATGTTTGGAGATAATTGGATCTGATTCCAATTATATATACCTGCAATATTAGTAATAAGAATATCATTTTTTGTTGTGTAATCTTGTGTTATAGCTGCTTTCACAAACTTTAATTTGGTATCAGAGCTTGTTCTGGCCTGACTCCCTTGTGAGAGGGCCAAAAGAATGTGAGTGTCGTGACAGTGATTTTTGTTAAATATAATGTAACCTCAACAGTCTGACTGTACACTGCCAGCTGTCCTGGCCAGCTATACTTTCTATTCTTGTCTTGCTTGAGCCTATTTAGCTCGGCTATTTCCCTTTGCATTGGATCAATCTCTTCAGTTCTTCTTACATTCTAATATACTGTTTTCTGTTCTATTCTTTCTCTCTGCATTTCTTGCTTCACAATTTATCATGGTATCAGAGCTTCAACAGTAAGCCTCTTCACACAGGCTGGAGAGCAACACGATCCTCAAATAGCGCAGAGCTTTCATGGATCTTGAGAGCACGCGACACAGTCTCTTTCACAAGGTTTGGAGAGTCGTCCGTCATACTCTCGAAAGATCCTCGCAGGAAACGTCCACGAGGAAGCAGACCGTCTTACGTTCAAAAGATCAACGTAGGAAGCTTGGAAAGGTTGCAGAGCGTACAACGCTCGAAAGATCAAGGAAGAAGAGAGTGCAGAAGAAGAAACAGTAAAGATTCTTGTACATTTTTCAAGAATCGTCAAAGATTGACGAAGAAGAGCTGCAAAACGGAAGAACGTTTAGAGAACTCGAAGAATTCGTTCAAAATCATTAAAGATTGCTGCAGAAGGCAACACCGTTTAAAGTTTTTTGAAATTCGCTCATATATGTTAAAGATTGAAGCAGTGAACAAAGAATTCGTGAAATTCTTTCAAATCTTTGAAAGATTCACAAATTTTTTCTTCCGTAGGAGAAAATTCCTTCAAAGGCAGTAAAGATCGCGTCTAAGGTGAAAGGAATAGCCATTGCGGCCATAAGATTTGTCCTGCGAATGGATCCAAAGAGGGAAACCAGTTCAGAAGGGACAAAGAGAGCGCGGAAAAGGCGAAAGCATTTCAGCCGTTTGATCTTGCGCAGAGGCCCGACAGCCGTTGGATCAACGAGAAGGTGCACGAGGTTTAATCCTCTGGAGCGCACAGGAGAAATTTTGACTTGAGAAGTCTCGACATCATCTGGACCGTCCATCAAGAAACACGTGGCGAGATCTCGGCATTTCGTGACTCGCAGGTGTAAATGTCAGAAGACATGTCGTGAGAATTCGTGAATCATGAAATCACGAGTCATTCTGGACCGTTGGATCAAGAAAGATCGTGAGCCGTCGATCTTATCACATTGCAAAATCGGTAATCGGGAGTTGGGCGCGCAAAGGTGATTGCACTCCAAAAACTCCGATACGCGATATCGCGAAATCCTGAGAGGACTTGTGAGCCGTCCATCTCAGAGGACAGGTGGCAACAAATCCAAGTGCCGTCAAATCGGCATTTCGGAGTTCGCGGTTTTGAAAGACTATTGCAACAAGAGTTCTAAACTCGCGAAATCGCGATTCACGAAACAACGATAAGATCACAGCCATCCATTTGTTTGGACACGTGGCGGACATCAAGGAAACCGTCGGCATATCGGCTACTGGGGTTTCAAGTTGTCAGAGAAATTTGGAGTCGCAAGTCGTGAAATCGCGAAACGACGAGGACCGTCCATCTTCTGGGGATGCGTGGCGTAAATCCGATGGCTTGTGAAAAGTCCGGAAATGGGAGAGTCCATCGGCGCATCACGATTCGGTAAATCACGAATCCTGAGGACAAGAAACACGAGAACCGGATTATGTGAAATTTGTTTTTGATGTGACTGTGTGGGGATTTGCTTTGCTGATCAATAATCTGGTTCCTTCAACTCACCGACCTGTGCATGCCAGACTTTATTTTGGTTTCCGCTGTCTCCAATTGGGATGTGAAATTTATTTTTGATGTGATTGTGTGGGGATTTGCTTTGCTGATCAATAATCCGGTTCCTTCAACTCACCAACTTGTGCATGCCAGACTTTATTTTGGTTTCTGCTATCTCCAATTGGGGTGGACTCCCTGCAATCCTCCAAGTTACCAAGCAGTGATTTAATTCTCCAACGATTTCAATCAATCATGCAACGACTTTCCATTTTTCTCCATGTTGTGCTTCACATTCTTCCACACAGACCTTTTTACACACAAACACTAAAAAAAAAAAATCAATCCAGTCCACTTTTCTACAGAAAACCCACATAACTAAGTTATCCTATTGACACAGTTTAATTATTGCAGAATAAACATGATCACAACCCCTCTCATGAGAGAGTCAAGGCTATCCTTGCTCTCCATGACAACGGGATACCATGAATGAATGAACTCACAAACCAAGATCCTTGATATTCGTGGCGTTGCTATCATCATAACTATTCTTTAAACCAACTGCGTTAAAAGATATACAAACTCCTCATAGTCTTGGGCGCAATATCGGTCATGAAAACGATATTCAACAGGAGTTTCCTGAAACATGATTTCATGTGTTTTTCCAACATTGAATTTGCTAAGTCTGGGAAACCGGGAAACAGAATGCTCTCGGCCCGCTTTAAATTTGTTCATGGAGTTGTTCATTGCCTGAAGTTTAAATGTTGCAGATTTATTGCTTAAATATTTTTTTTAATATATTGATGAGACTTCTTGTACTTTGTTGCTTCAATATCAACAGTTATAAGTTGTCCTTGTATATATTGTTGTAGATGTGTTTAAAGAAGGTCAGTTGTATGATTGACTTCTTTTCGGAGAATTCCACAGATGGTAGTGTATCCATAGGATAGTTCAGTATCAAGATTGTTCTTATGAAGGTCAAGAAGCGTCGGTTCTACAATAATGTCAAAGATGGTCGGAAGCACTTGTATCAATGTTGGATGAAGTGGTAGCTCGAAGATCATGGGAGAAAAAAAGCGTGTCTATGAAATTCCAGTCACACAAAGACATATGACTAATTTTGTAATCATGATTTTAGTATTGTAAGTTTTTTGAATGTAAGTATTAAAGGAGAGTGTTGGAATAATGCTTACAATAGATTGATTTGAATTTGGTTTGAATTTGTTGAAAATTTGTAGGAGGTTGTTGAGAAATTCTCTCAACAACTATCTCTATATTTGAAAATAGTTGAATCTGATTCCAACTATATATACGTGTAATATTAGTAATAAGAAAATCATTATTATTGTATAATCTTGTATTATGGCTGCTCTCACAAACTTTAATTCTTTCTACTTCATAGTTTACAAACATTTAAGTTTTTAGCACAGCCTTTCATGCTATGTCAACCATCCAACTTGCTATGCAAAACATTATTGAATGATCTCTATTTTGATATAACTCTGGGAGGATCTCAAAAGCTTTATGTATATTTTATTTTATGTTGATTATTTATTACTTCCCTGATTGACCTTATGTTCAAACTTTTCGTTGTTGATTTGAGTATTCAAGGTACTTTACTCTTCCAAGTATATTTATTCCATTTTACTCAACCCCCAAAAAGAAGAAATCAAAATATACGAGTCCCTTGGAGGTGGACTAGTCCTCACAGTAGGGAAATTTTGATGAGAAGAAATCAAAATATACGAGTCCCTTGGAGGTGGACTAGTCCTCATAGTAGGGAAATTTTGTTGGTGCATCTGAGAGGACCTTGGGTTAGAGTGGATTTGGTGGGATTTTATAATTAGCCACCAAAGAATGATTTTCTTTAGATATGGTTTGAGTATTGTTTTTAATAAAGAAACTCTTTTTTTTTATTTTATATTTTATGTTGTCTTTGGCTAGAGAGGAGTTTGGGAGAGAGTATATAGTTGAATATTCTATGTGGTTTGTGTAGTGGTTCAACGACATTTTTAGAGGAAAAAATCTATAGTTGCATGGATTGTTGAGGAAGGTGATAGAATTAAAGAAACATTTCACTTTCTTAACTTTCTCTCATATTGGTAGGAAAATAATACAATTTTTTATCATCTCTTTAAGGAAGAAACATCTCCACCATCTAGTATTCTCAAGATGATGAATTTCAATGATGGAACTATCTAGAAGGATAATATAAATATATTTTTTTGATTAAGAATCCTCATAATTTATGTATGTTTTGTTCATATGTTTAGGTTTTCATTCCACTGAAATGCTATAGTGTTTATAGTGTTTGAAGCTTGAGAAGTTGAAATTGACTTAAAGAATATTGGCACAATAATTTATATTGAGATATATTAGAAGTGTGTATGAACTTTATGTGAACACTAAGGAATCATACTATGTATGAAGTCAATCCATCTATGTTAGAAAGCTATGATGCTCATTTTTATTTTTGGAAAACATTATAAGTATTTTTTTTCAAATAACCTTGTGGAATTCCTTGCTTTCTTTAGAATATATAAGTGGAGAGTGGCTCAAAAAGTATCCATAATAATGTCTAGTAAACTTAAGGGATTCTACCAAATTTGAACCTATGACCTATGATCTCCTTCGTGGAAACATGTGTTGAGCAGATCCTTCAACTAGTTGAGCTAACCCATGGGGGGATTTTTTTCCAATGAAATTGTCCTCAGAGCAACCCTCAAGGTTCTTCCTCACATTCCATGAATGGTGTCTCGGGCATGGGGTATTCCCTCGGTGAACCTGTGACATAGCACTTGCATTCATAGGATATTAAAGAATACCCCTAATTTCACTAGATATTGATAATTACCTTCCAAAATTATTTTGTTGAATCCCCCTCCCAATACATATTTCCAATAAAAGAAACCCCTATTTTCACTAGATACCCCTTTTTATACCCCCCAATACCTATAAAGCCCTTGAGACCCCACATCTCCCCCCCAATACCTACAATATATTGTTGATGATTCCAGCATCGTGAGACATTATCCAGGATACGTTCTCCTCTGAGACTGAGTTGAGTCGAATTGAGAGGGAGCCCAGTGTTGGGCATACCCGCGTGATGAAGCATTGTTATCCTCTATGTGAGAGTTGAGTCATCCCCCAGTGGTTGGGGCATCGTTCTCCTCTGGAGAGTTGAGTCGTCCCCCAGTGGTTGGGTGTGTCCATGTGATGGGTGTATCGTTCTCCTCTGTGTGAGAGTTGAGACGATGTGGTACTCCAGATGATTCTGTTGAGTATGATGTCCCTGTGGTTGAGCATAGGTGGACGTGTCCCTAGTGGTTGAACACTAGTGGACGTGTGAGATCCTTGCTATATTTTCTAAGAGTAATATTTACCTGTAACCCTAATTATGTTGTAAAGGGTACAGGTCGGCCCCACCATGTAAAGATAATTGATATTGTAATTATTGATTATGTTTATAAATTATTATTAAGTTGTATAAGTCGGCCCTATTGTGCCACTAGACACATCATTTGATGTGATAAGTTTTGTATAAATAAAGGTGAATCCCCATTGAGGATTACACACTTGTCATTGTGTCATCTCATGATTTCAAAAGTTGAAGTATGAAATTATGAAAACTGCAACACCCTTTTGTATGCTAGGTTTGGTGGTGGATGGGGATCTTCTCTTGAGAATATAACAAAGGATTGTTGGGTTTTCTTCCCTTGTGTAGAAAGGTTTCCCAAGATATTTCTTGTGTTCTTGTGCATGGTTATTCTTCTTGTGATCTTGGTTTACTGAGCTAGTTATTGTTGTTGCAGTCATTGTGTATGGTTCAAGTAATGCTAAATAGAAAAACAAACAAACCTAATGCTTGAGCCAAAACTTAACATGGTATCATAGTAGGTCCTGAAGATAACCCATTTCACATTGATAAATGAAGGTCGTGAAAGGTTGAGGTTGCTAGCAGAGAAGGGTCAGACCTTTATTAATTCTGTGGTGAGGTTATAAGCTAGTCGCAGGCCCTTCTCTTAAAGGAAAATCGCAGCATGAAAAGGCCCCTCTAGGATATCATATAAGGGTTATATAAGAAAACTTAAAACTACAGTTAAAATGAGAAAACAACAGACCTATAGGAGGCTTAACCACAAACCTAAACCATGGACTTAAAGGATGGGTTTTGAAGCAAAAATTGTAGGCAACTAAAAAAAAATCCTTTTGAGACAGAGCTGAGTTTTGTGTGCAGATCTGAGGAGGATTAGGCCGAGTTTTAGGCCTGTGTTGGGTGCTCAATGGAGGTGAACTGATGCTCAGTTCTGAGGTAATTTTATAGCCATCTCTAAGGCAAGCTTGAGGCGAGTTATGTGGTCAGTTATTCTGCAGAGTTACATAACCGTATAATGCATATTTCAAGCCTATTATGATACAAATTTATGGTCTGTCTTTGGCACTAAAATCTGGTATATCTTAAGCAAAGACAAGAGTATTCAAGGACAATTTAGATCTATTTTCAGTGCATGTTTTCAGTGGAATCCTGAGTAAAAGTCAAATATGTATAGGGCGAGTTTGAAGTCTATCCTTGGTGCAAAGTTAAGGTGTGCAATTTCCAGAAGTCTGAGGTTTGCTTCAACAAATTAAATAAGGAGAGGTTGGGGTATTCATAAACATATTATTTAAGCATAGAGGCAAGGCATTAACTATCTATACACCATGCATTGTGTCTTCCCATTAGTCCTTCCATCTTCTCAAAAAGTAAAATTAAATTCTAGAAGATATATAAGATGGACTTTCTATCATTACATGCATCATCACAAAAAACTGTCTCTAAGTAACCTAAATTCTAAAAATTTCATGTATCTATAAAATCAATGTAATAAAATATCTTCCAATAAAAATAACTAGCCCCAAAGAAGATAACAAGGGTGATATATAGAGAGGGGTGATATATATAGACATTTTCTTGTACTATATCATCTTTAATTATTGTACCACTATATTCAATTCATTAAATATATGCTTAATAAATTCAAAGGAAGCATATTCTTCCTTTTTTTTAACCTATTCCATAAGTTCCTGAATTCCCACATTTTAGAATGGTATTATACCATTCATCCAATCAACTATCATTTTTAAATCACTGAGGACTTGCAAAAGGTGTAGAACTTTTCTTATACCTTTTTCTTAAAGAAAATAATAAAACTTCTATTCATTAAATATATGCTTAATAAATTCAAAGGAAGCCTATTCCTCTCTTTTTTCTTACCTATTCCATAAGTTCTCACAAAGAAGAATGGTTCAGAGAGGGAAGGAAACATTGGATGGGTACTTCAAACACTTGGAGAGCACTTATTACATCAGTGCCCATTATTATTGATTGATTGGAATCCTGGTAATGGTAAAGACATTAGGATTGGATTTGATCCACTAATATGAGCTCAAACTTATTATAAATTGTCTAGAAATATGGTTTTAGACTTGAAGGCTAAAGGTATTGAATTTCTGGCTCAGGCAGGGATCCAGGAGGGGGAGCATACTATGTCTCATAGATGGAAAAGGGCAGAGGATATAGGGCTGGAAGAAAAGTTTTGGTATGAATGGAATAATTATATAAAAGGGCTTATAGGTTGTGGGTTTGAGCTGAACAATGATAAAGATATTTTTCTATGGTCATAGGACACAAAATTTGGATAGGTCTCTGCAAAACAAGCTTATGATATTCAGATGGAAAATTTTAATGGAGATGCTTCAGCCTATTGGTACTATGAGTTATGGGATTGGATGCTACCCCTTAAAATTAAACTTTTTGTGTGGCTTTTACTTGAAAACAAAATACTTACATGGGAAAACTTATCTAAAAGAGGTTTTGAGGGTGTGGGATAAGACAAGAGAATTCAAATCATCTTTTTGTGGAATGTAGGTTCACAAAGGACATATGGATTAATATTCTGATGAAGCTAAGAATTGATCTTTTTGTGGAATGTAGGTTCACAAAGGACATATGGATTAATATTATGATGAAGCTAATAATTGAGAGCAACTGGGAAGGAGAGAAGTTAGGAGTTTGTTATGAAAATTGGATAAAGAAGAAGGAAAACTAGAAAGAGCTACCTGGTTTTTTAATAGTCTTGAGGATCTGGGTGAAAAAATGTTCTCTATAAGCATCAAGAAATATAGGATAGATAGGCCTCCTTTGCTGGATTGGGATCTCGCTGTGGGTTTTTTTGATGGGGCTTCCCAAGACAGGGGGAAAAGTGTGGGGTTGGAGCTGCCTTAAAATGCCCAATGAAGGGTACTTTTAAAATCACGATGAAATGTGGAAAGGGGACAAATACAAGGAGTGAACTATTAGCCTTGTGGTGCATTCTTTATTTTTCTACACATTTAAAGATAACACAATTACACTTGCTTGGTGATTCAAAAGATATTGTAGATTGGTTTAATAATTTAAATGATTTACATGTGTCATCTCTGGGCCATGGAAGACTAGAATTAGAAAGCACATCATATTTTCAGATCCTATAATAAGGTTGTTGATCAACTCTTCAAGGCAGCATTACTACTTGAGGAAGATGGTATACACTTTGCTAGGATCTATGAAGGTGAATCAGAAAATTTTGAAAGAGCTCGTCCATCCAACCTCTCTTCTTTGATGGATCATAAGCAAACTATCCGGCAGTAAAACGATATCTGCTAAAGGGAAACCCTATTGGCTAATAATTAGACCATCCCATAATCGGGGGAGCATGGGAAGCTACTAAAAGTGCTTGGCTAATCAACCATCCATCAGTTCCTTCAAATAGAAGGGTTCATAGCGATACTTCCTAAACGCTTCATGAAGGAAGTGTTCTAGGGCATATAGTTTCTTAAGGTGGACAGGGAACACATCCACAAGTAAGGGGAGGAAGGGGGTATATCGTATCATGCTCTGCTATGCCATGCTATTCCCTCTGCTCGGGTTGATAGAGATACCGTACCTTTCCTAAGCGCTTAATTCATGCAAGTGGTATAGGGTAGTTAGGAAACACTTCAGTAAGGGGGGAAGTATAAGGTTGTATCATGCTATTCTATGCTATGCCATGTCAGGTTTGGTCAATAGTGGTACCTACCTCTCTCTGAAGCGCCTCATTAATCCGATTGATATAGAGTAGTTAGGAAAACATCATCTAAGAAAGAGATAAGGGAAAGGAAGGGTTTGTTTCATGCCAGCCATCCCCATGCCATTCAATCTGCTCGGGTTAATAGCGCTACCTCCTTCCTAAGCGATTCATTCATTCAGTTGATCCGGGCTGCTAACAGGTTTCTAGATTCTTAAGGTGGGCAGGTAGTAAGGCACATAAGTAAGGGGTAAGGGATATATCCATCTATCAATCCGTTCCTTCTAAGAAAAGGGTATTTAATAGCAGTCCCAACTAAGCTCTTAATAAAGGAAGTGGTTACAGGTGCTAGGTCTTCAGGTGGGTACTACGTGATGATGTGCTATATGTGAGACTGTAAGCTGGCTGGGTTAATGCTATCCTGACCTGATAAGAGAGGTATGTAGTTGTACCTCCTAAGCAATTAATTCCTCAAGTGGTATAGGGATAAAGGTATATTTCTTCAGGTGAGTGAGTTTGGCAAGGTTCGGTAGGGTAAAGGGTTCATAGCTCTTGTGTCTACCCACAATTTCACGATTCCACACGATTCCTGGCTTCATCAATTGGTAAGGGACTCCATGCTCCTAGGATTTCTGCAGTAAGGTAAGGATGAGGTTGATTGATCGATCCATCCGGTGCTGCTTCTAAGAGAAGGCCTAAGCAGTACCCACTCGATTCATTCCTCAAGTGTGGCTACAGGTCTAGTTCTTCAGGTGGGTAGTAGGCATGAAATGAAAGGCAGGTAGGTCTATTCTTAGCACTTCGCAGTGGGGGATTCTAATTTATCGTATTGGGGCTCCTCGGCGGGATAGGTAATAGTGGTAACTAGAATCCAATACGTGTGACCCAGAAGATCCTGGTGGTACCAAGAATACTTCATAAGGTAGTAGGTTAAAGAAAGGTATTTCTCGTAAGAGTACCTTCTAAAGATTCAAAAAGAAAGTGTTAAGAATCTCCTGGCAATGTCTGAAGCCCATCCAACAAGAGGCTATTTAATGGACCATAATCAAGAAGCTATCTGGCAGTTCAACGATATAAGCTAACGGGAAACTCTCTTTCGGCTAATGGAACCATCCATCCATGTCATCCAACAACAATCATGAAAGCATGGGGATGAGGGAAGCTCAAAAAGGTTGTTAAGGTCCTAACCCGCACATAGGTAGATCAATGTATTCGGATGTAATAAAGGTCAATATTAATAAGACCTTTCAATAAAATAG
>SNQJ01S0002688.1:154018-167382 GCA_010110895.2 Picea sitchensis
GCTCTCGGTACTCCATGTCTAGGACCATGTGGGCCTCGAGACATGATCTCCTAGTTATCCCTAGATATCGGGGATAACAGGTAGTAAAGGTATGGTGAAGTTGATCCAACCCAGCCTTTGTTGTTGCCCCCTTCGATTGGTCAGTTGCCATATACCTCATGGGTTCCACCTAGTTGTATTCCTCCTAGATGTAGCCATTGACCGGTATAGCGGAGTCTATCAGGTCCGTCAGTGTGGAATAAATAAATAGTTTGATTTTAGATGCATCTTGTGTAGTTTCAATGATGCAACATCTATCTGAATTGGATGCATGGTATATAGAAATCGATATAGTGTCCTCCATTAGTAATTGAGAACAATGTGTTAATTCTTCCTAATGAATCTAAAGAATCCATTGATAGAAAATGTGTGATGCACCTTTCACGAATTCAATAGCTAATAAACCTACCTCACCTCACCAATGAGAAAATGATTGAATGATCTAATATGCTTTTTACTTCATAATTCTTCCTTGTTCGAAGTCCCAAACCACCTAATTAATAGAGAGAACCAATTCTGAAGAACCAGAAAAGGTTCTCAGAAAGAATTCCCGGATCCTTGACATAGATTCGATAGTCTTCGACCACTTTCGCAAGTATGAACCTTGAGTTATTGCCGAAGGCTATATCTCTTGGCAAGCCTAGAACTTAGATATGACCCAGAAAGCCATTAAAACTTAGCGCAAAGTTCAAACCTGGATTCCTATACCCCAACGGCCAAAACCTTCACACATGTGAGTCAATAACATGAAATGTAAAGGCTGGCCGGTAGGTTTGAAGTCCCAAATCTTTCAAAACACTCATTAGAACTTCCGTTAGCCACCGAATAGCAGTTGCACAGCTAGCAAACCGCCAACTGTCATTGTCTAAGGAGCATGAAGACTGCACACACAGACTGCCACCAGGATTTTCGCCTGCCAACAAAGCGTTACATCGACTTGCCAGGTAAGTAGAGATTCCTTGCCCGCATTTTCTTTATTCAAAGCACTTTTTCTCTTTTTCGCTTGGTTTCGAAAGTATACAAAGGGCGAAAGCCAAAGAAACCCAGCCTTTGTTCTTACCTTGGCATACCCTTTTGGCCGGTTCCCATTCGCGTGATTCTTTTCCTCGATTCAAACGAAACCCTATCTACTGCGGATGACTGCCCAGGAAATATATGTCGATTCCTTCTGCCAAGCCCTAGCCGTTTCCTCCTACTCTGTACTTAGGCTCGAAAGGAGAAATCTACCTTGGAACTGCTCGGATCGCTCGACCTCCTTTGCCTCCACTACGAGTCGCGATTTCCTGTCGCGTTTGGCCTGGCCATTCAAACGCCATACCCATGCTGCGAATAGCCCAACATTAACGCCCCTCTACCTCGCGGTGTGTTTTTCCCAAAATGACGGCAATAATAAAATGTCAGTGCGAATGAGTCTTCCTATGAGCAAGGTTTTAGCATATGCTTGACTTGTGATTTGCTATCTAACGATAATGGGTGCTTTGGTGGATGTTTGTATGTTTTGCAGCAGTCATGCCTCCCAAAAGAAAGGAGAGAAAACTAGTAGAAGCACAGGCTGAAAGTACCTCCATGGAAACAGAGTCAAAGGACCCCAACAGAACTAGCTACTCAGACGCCAGCAGTTACATGGGTCTTCAGCACAATTTGCAGTAGGGATCAATCTATAGAGTTTTGAAAGAGAAGGCATACCCCATTTTACATCCAGACAAGCCAGATCCCGACCACCAGGCCTATGCAAATATAAGAAGGTCCCACCTTCATAATGTCGCAGCTAGGCCAACCATTTTTCCGTGCGTACAGATGGTGAGATGGATTGTCGATCACGTAAACTTGGACAACAGAATTGTGGTCAATGCTACAGGAAGTCGGATTGCCTCCTTCCAGGATAGAGACTTAGAAGAATGCTACAAATTTGTGAGACCAGAAGTGGCTTTAACCACTGACTGGTTAGCGGGATTTAGCAAAGCCAAGGACTATCAGAAGGAGTTAAGTAAATGGTGGATTGCTGAGAAGCAATTTAGGGCAAGGGAGGTAGGCATTTCTCCTACCCACTACATGAGAGAGCCTTATCAGTATTCTACTGCCATGATTTGCAGACTTTACGGGGAGAAGGATGCTTCCCTCTTCAAAGAAGCTTGGGTGCCCCTAATGCATTAGATAGTTACCCATGTGTCAGTGTTCAACTGGGGCGCCATCCTCTCAGTTACTATGATGGACGCAGTAGCTAAAGTCAAATTTGTTTTACTTCTGCGTCACCCTCCAGAATTTGACATGTCCTCTTATTTCCTAGACATCTTATGCGCTACCACACCGTTCCCAGGAATGAGTTGGAAATGGACTCCAATTGAAAGCCCAATCCTTGTCTACTGCCAAGACCTTTGGGAGCATAAGTACAGATGGCAGTACGCTTGTATCTGCGAGCACTTCTTAGCTTCCTTATACACTCTCATCTTCTGCAGAACTGCACCAATGCTGTCTCAGGAAGCTATGGAGACAATCAGTGCCATTGGGGACTGGTATATCAACAGGGACCATACTTACATCAGAAGTGACGGAGCTAATAAGCCTCCTCACTTGTTGCCAAAATATGTCCCAGATAGGTTAGCCATCAGAGAAATTACCTACCAAACTGTGCTCCACGGGTTCAACGCTTCACTGAACAAAGATCAGAAGAAGTTGTGTCCTTCCTACCCTCTGCAGCTTGTCATGTATATCCTAAGCGATTGTACGGTGGCCAAAACAGAAGCAGAGGCAATACTAGAATTCAACTTCGGAGAAGATAGATTCAGGAGGCATGACCTTGAGAAAGTTTCAACCACGCCCAACAGTTCAAATACCCGTGGCCATATACACACGAGGAATGGGAAGAAGAGCAGGACGAAAGAAGAGCCACGTCATATGAGGAAGTACTTGAGAGAGCACAACAACGTTAAAGAAGGAAGGAGGAGCAAATATTAAATCTGGAGGAAGACAAGAAAAAAAAGCAAGAATTGCAGCAGAAAAGGCATTAAGAGGATATAAAGAAGAAGGATTATGAGGATGCTAAACAAAAACAGGAAGAGGCAGAATGAGAAGCAAAGAAACGAGAGTTAGATGCAAAAGCAGCTGCAGATGCTAAATCTTTAGAAGATAAAAAAAAGCACAGAAAGAATTGTTCACTTGACAACGGAAGGTGACGAAGAGGAGAAAACCAGAAAAAGGCAAGAGGAGGAAAGAAAAGCAAAAAGAAAGAGGCTAAAATAAGAGCAGAAGAAGAAGGAACAAAAAGAGCTGCCACCCAATGAGCAGACAGAAACCCAGTCAACGAGCCAGCAAATGACAACAACTACAGTGGATGACACTCTTACTGGAGGTCACTTCTCATCAGGCATGGAGCTGGGAAGAACCTATGCATCCAGTGAGCCTGTAGTCAATTTATAGTCCTTTTACTTCGATAATAAGAGAATAACAATCGTCAGGCACACGCATAAGAAGAAAAAGCTTGTTGTTGCCGAGGAGATTATAATAACTACAGAAACTCTAATTTTGGATGATACTCAAAAGAATCCGGTAGCTACAGCCACCTTCGGTATTGCTGCTGCTCAGGCCACCGCCTCCAACGTACAAGATCTGACCAAGGAATTGCAGGCATGCAGAAAGAAAATTGCCTTGCTGGAAAATGAAGTTGAATACCATAAATCAGCGAAGGGAAGCACAACTTCATTTCTCATGTATGCCTTAGAGCTCCACGAAGAACTAAGTGGGAAACAAAGAGAATTATACAAGTAACACCTCGACTATATTCCCCAGTAGTAATAAGTCAATATTGAAACTGGGAAAAGATATACATATATCTATATATAATGTAAATTCAACCAATGTTCATGGCAACTTCCGCTCCTCTGTGTTGTTTCTTCGGGGCCCCTTTTGGGGGGGAAGGAGAGGGAAGTGAATGCGGGGTAAGCCTGACTTACCTGATGCAGCTTCCATTGAATTCACCTGGTGAGGTGGGCGGGGCGTTGCATGATCTGTGCTTCAGAGGAGGGTGCAGGCGAAGAAGCCTGGGTCTAGTTAAATAATAATACTGGGTCCACTTAAATAATAATACAAATTGGATTGTGTAAAAGTGTCCTTTGAGTGGTCCTTCCCGGATAAGTTTGGGAATATTTCTCCCCAGAAAGAGGGAATGTTCCTCTCTCAAAAATGTTTTACCACGGCCACATCGGACACCGCATAGAATTCGCAGCCACGTGCAATAATAATTAGTAATGGAGATCGCTATCTTCGTTGACTTATTCGAAGAGCTTTTGAGTGAATGGGTCGTCCTGGTTACTGGCCCGGCCAAAATAACTTGGACCGGTAACAATCAAATGATAAATTTGGAGGAACGTAGTTACTTGTCCTTGCTCTCGGAAGAGCAAGCGATGAATCCCTTCCTGAGGCAAGGGGAGAAAATGAAGAGTTTGGCTCAATGTATATTGCTGTGTATTAAAAGATGTTGTACTCCCACGCCTCAATTAATTGCGGAGAGAGAGCTAGATTTTCAATGGCATTGCTTGCGCTTCTTGCCCCGCTATCCATTTCAATAGGAGACGGGTCACAGCTAGAACGAATCCTTGCTTTTATCCCCTCCCTATTATTATTGAAGCGGTTTACTAAAAATTCTATAAGGTGGGTGGGGTTTGGTATTCTATTTATATGGAGCAGCGGTAGCGGACTAACAACAATCATAAACCACATGGTTTAGCGATTGGAGAACACCCATCCCATCTATCGTCAATTCAGTCAGTAGCCCATCAATCAAATTTTTTATACACAAATGCGCAAAAACTTCACGATTGATTCATTGTACCAGCCACGCCTGTTTTTTAGGTTGAAAGGGGAAGCTTTAATAGTTTAAAAGGGCAGGAGGGGGATGAGAAAGCTCTCCATATGAAAGCCCGCAATCCGTCGAAAGCATTCCTGCTACCTTCTACAAAGAAGTATAACAACTAGGTAAATATCCTAACTTGTCACATTTGAACCTGCATCACATTGGACATAAAGCCCAGTGCGCTACCCATCCATATCCATCTGGAAGCATTAACAACTATCCAATGTGTAGAGCGCCACCTTAGATGGAACAGTTAGAGCGAAAGCCAACTATCTTTCGAAAAGCCTTCTTGCTTCCCTTCTAGCCTTCCCTTTCCATTCTACCTCGAACGTTATATAAGTGATAAAGGCGCTAGTTTCACTTGATCGGGAGGAAAGGCAAAAATGACATCCTTGAGCTCTTCCTTGGAAACCTTTGCTATCAACTCCTCATTTGTGTCTTCTTCTATGAGCCCGGGAAAGTCTACCACAACTTGAATAAGAGTAAACTTTGTTTACTCATTCTGGGTCCTTATACAATTGATTGAAGTAGCTCACCCCGTCCTCAACTAGGGGTTGAAATGCACTGGCCTTGGATCCATCTGCTTTGAGGAGCTCCCAGATGGTATTTATGTTCTTCCTTTCCTTGGCATAGTTGTGAAAGTACTTAGTGTTTGCGTCCCCCTATTCCAACAAAATTGCCCGACTTTTCTATCTCCACTTAGCAGCCTCCCAGGCCAAGAGACTTATCTTATTTTATTCCAGGGATTTGAAGTTAGACTCGTATTCTTCCGAGAATATACCATTTTTTATTTTGATAAAATAAATCTGCTATGTTGTGTTCAACTTCTAGAATATCCCTTTGAGAATCATGGAATTTTCGCTGGGCCCATATTATTGTTGCTCTTTTCACTCTTCGTAGGTTAGAGCTAAATTGCATCATGGCAGAGTCTTGAAGGCCAGAGTCCAAAAATATCCATTCCTGCTTAACATTGTTAGAGAATTATTCATCCTGAAGCCAATGAGAATTGAACTTGAAAGGCCGGCTTCCTGTCATCTTTTTTCTATTTGAAAGAAAACTGGGAGATGGTCAGAGGACCCTCCAGAGCTTACCCAGGTTCTAAGCCTGTCCTCCCTTTAAAATAAACCTTCAGAAATAATCAATTTGTCCAAACGTTTTGCCACCCCTTCAACCCATGTCCTCATGTTCCAACTCGTTGGAACCATTTCTATGGGATTTTGATCACATAAGTGCATGTCTTCCAGCTGCTTCAGAACGTATGGAGCTAGGGTTTCCATCCTGCTAGCCTCCCCCCAAATTGATTCAGAGCAGAGTACAAAATCAAAATATTCTCCAATAATGAAGTTATCACCTCCTCAAAACTGAAGGCCAAAGAACCTTTCCTAGTACTCTTATCTATTGGAGTATGGGCCATAGAAATTGACAACTTAATAGGTTCTCCCAAACTCTAGAGATAGAAAATATGTTCTAATCCCAGAATCAATTATTTCAGAATGCTGGATCTGCAAAGACTGATTGCCCACCGGACCTACTTGCAGCATCACGGGTGAGAAAACTCATCCTTTTCGAAAAGATAACATAGATTTGAAAGCCTTTTCACTATCCACCATAGTTTCTTGAATCAAGATGATGTCCAATTTCTTTACGCTTACCAGCCTTTCTATAGAGGGGGTGCACCCAAGCCCCTTATATTATTCAGGGTCATAATGATCATGGTTTAACCAAGGACACTATATTCATTTTCGAATCTTGACAAAACGAATGAACCGGGTCTAATAACTCTCTCTATCCAAGAGCTCCTTGAAGGGAATTAACCTTTTGAAGGGAATGTAACTTTCCACTGTGGCATGGGTGGGCCAAGCACAGGAAGCACACTCTCTCTCCAACCTGCCCCATATATATTCACTTTTCCAGTATAGGAATAACACTATATCTCTCCAACCCAAGCACTAATCCATCTAGTTACTTATTTACGCTTTTATAGGCACACGACCAATTGACCGTAGAATACTTATTCTTATTGACATGGCACGGGCTTGACATGTGTCTATTGAACTAGTGATTGAGTTCCCACTTCTTTGCATGCTTCCTTCTGAAGTGTTAGAGTGAAACTTCCATCCAACTACGATTCTAAGAAGGTTATTGAAAGCACCACGACACACTATATCTTTCCGTTGAGCCATACTTCTTCCTATGGCTCTCTCTAGTCCAGGCTATGGTGAGTGAGACTGTGTACCGGTTCACTCCATGCTTCTGGTTCAAAACATGGGCTACTCACTAAATGAGGTTCAATATATCTATACTAACTCCTGGGTAACTAACTAATGGGGAAGAGGCAACAACTCTACAAACACATATGTTGTAAACTTACTTCTGCCAAACACCCACTTCTTCTTGATGGATTGGAGAGAAAGAAGCAGGCTTTGCAAATCATGTCTTTTCGGGGTACATCGATGGATTTCTTGGATGATTGAACATTTTCCTCCTTTCAGCGCAAGACTGTCCTTACCTGGACGAGTGAAAAGCAAGACTCTTGGAGATATATATCTGTCTGAGGGATAGGCAGCAACTACGAAACGCTCAAACCTGTTGCCGGGAGCTGTAGACTGTCGACTTGAGTGAGAAGCCAGACTGTTGAAGTGAGATAGATGTATTATAGAGAGGTGACAACTATGCCACTTTATTTAGGCTGTTGTCGTCCGTGTCAGGTTGGGTGGTTGGTGGTGAGCACTTGGGCGATTTCTTCCTACAGGGGCAAGAGACAAAGAAGGAGACGACATAGAGTTTCCACCCCGGTTCAAACCAATATTATTATACTTTGTACAAAAAGGTCGATAAGCCGATAATAAAAACTCTTTTCTCCAAGTGGAACGAGGCGCTGACCATAAAGAATCCCACCCAAGTGGAATGGTAAGCTAAGCACAAGTTGTTAATCACTGGACCGATAAGCCCCTTTGTGTAGGCGAAAGGGTAGATAAGAAAGCTTTCCATCCGAGTGAAGGGAGTAATGCTTCCCAAGCCCATCATAGATAAGAAATATTCTAGGCAATCCCATTTACAACAGACTTACCCGACCGAGATGAGTTTATTAGCTTAGCCAAAGAATAAAACGAGGATCCGGAAGAGGCAAAACCTAACAATCATATTGTTTTGGGTGCGGGTTCCAGCTGGCTATTCTAACTACCTACCAATGGATGGAACTACATGAGAGTTATAAAATACCAGTTTCACTGCCTTTGAAGTGAAGTCTTGTGCCTGCCTTACCTGACTTACTTGACTACCGGACTACTGTAATTAATTCACTTATAGCTCCTTCACCTCACTAGGTAAAGCTGCTTTTCACTCCTGAACCTGGTACACTCTGTAGGCTTGGCTTCTTCTTTCTGGGTTAGTTCATACCTCCATTCATAGTCCGATCTACCTTGCAAAGCTTCCCTTCTTCTATATTAGTGGGTTAGACAAAGAGGAAGACCGGTCAACCAATAAGATATCCTGGCTTGATTAGGTTATTCAATAGAATGATGTACATAGTCTTTCATCAGAACTGCCTTGCATGCATGGTGCTTCGCTTGCCGGGTTAGGTTGAGTTGGGTCTTCCTTGCAGAGGGTATGTTCTTTATTAAATTGCTTACCAGAGAAGAACCAATCGAATGAATGAGCATAATCACCACTAGCTTGAATGAGCTAATATAATAAGAGTCCTTGCTTCCTTTGCCAGGAGAAAACATAAAGATGAGAAATCATGAGCTTACTGTTCTTCCTTGCTTGTGTGTATTCCTAGACGGACACTGAACACTTACTTCATCTGAATTCTTAGAAGCAAGTCTTATTGTTATTGCTTCTTGTTCTTCCGCATGCAAGCATGAAATAGCTTCTTTATTATACTCTATATCAAGTGATACTTATTTCTTTAATGAATTAGCTTACAGATCAGTATGATTGATTTCTGTCTTTTATCTCTTGCCTTTGCTTTATTTCTTGCTCCTACACCTACAACATGCTCTTACACAAGCCAGGAAGATCGGATGGGGAACAACAGAGCGAGAAAAGCCAGGATATCAGATTGGTATAAACAACCCAACAAGGGATACTAAGAAGCGAGCAAGGGAGTAGTTATTCTTTAGTATGCAGTATTATAAATACAGCTCTCAGAAAGGGAGGGCAACTTGTTGTCGGCTAATGTAAGCGAGTAGTTCTGATCCTGTATTCCATCCTAATTCGAAAAAGAGTCTTCTTCAAGAGTCATCCAGGTTAGAATAAGAGTCTTCATAAAGAGTATGAGGGAGTCCTGCTAGCGAATGATTGACAATAGTAAGGCAAGCAAGCAAGTCAGTAGAACCAGAGAACAAAATAAACTCGCGTCTAAGAGGAAGCTTAAGAGTAAGGCTTAGGAGCTAGCTCTCTTCTTGTTTTGGTTGCTGGAGCAAGCCTTCAGCGATTGAGAAAACCCCCGTAACGATTGGTACATCGGATAAAAGAGACGAAAGTAAGAAAGACAAATAGGGAGAGGAAAGGAAGTGAAGCAATAGAATCATGCAGAGAGAAGAAGAAAAGCAAGCTAATAAAAGCCATGACAGTTATATGCTTGGTCTTCACTACCTCCCTACCGTAAGCAAGGAAGAATATGAGTTGAGGTATTAATTACCCACCCAAGAATATAAAGACTTTACACCCGAACACTCGAAAAAATAAGAATATGTTGTGGGTCCCCTAAACCCGAATGTTATTGCTTAAGACTCAACTCCCCTCCTTCATCCACCGGTCCCCCAAACCCGAACGTCATAGCTACCGCCTAGATTCACCGCGGAGGAAAGAGATAGACTTTCAGGAAGACCCTAAAAAAAGACTTTCGGGGATACCCTTCCAGTGTTAGCAAGGAGATGGATATTTATATAGATGGATAAGGAAATACATCCATTCATTAACATACGGATGCTAGCAAGCGGTAGCGAGGAGACCAACTAGACCAAACTAACCAGGGTCGACCAAACTAATCGAGCGGTAGTGAGAGTGATTAACACTTAGACGAGCAGTAGCAAGGAGACTAACTTCCCTATCTAGTTAAAGGCCTTCGACATAAATACGTGGATTGCTTATCTTATCTTTGACCTCGAACCCCCTGGCAAAGGGAAGTGGGAGTTTACTTCTCATAAGGAACCATTACTATTGACCAACTGCTCCTACTAAGGAACCATCCCGGGAGCTAAGGAAGCGATGGTGATACCCTTCATGGAGTTACCCGCTCTGATGAACCATAGTCATTTCTTATTGATTCATTAGGCATAGTTTAGTTACCTCTGTTGCCTTCCTTGGGTTCACCGCCTCTCTCATTGGTATGGGTTCACTGCCTCAGATTAATTCATTAGGCATGTTTGTGGCATTGAGTGACCCGCTTCTATGGATAAGGAAGCCGATCACCTAGTCACCCAGTCGTTCATCAAACCTGCGAACTGATCCTTTGAGCTAAGGAAGCATATGGGTAGACTCAACCGATCATATCCCCTATCGGTCAAGGCAGGGCTTATGAAAGGGCTTATCGGAGTAACGAAGTGAGTGGACTTAGTGCAGTCGATAAGCTAAGGTCTTCGGTAAGCTAGAGACCGTCTCCGAAGCGTGGTACCATGAAGCTACGTTACGTTACGCTGCTCCCTAACAGACGAAGAGAAGGAAGGATATTTATTACCGACCATGATATCCCCTTTGGGCTGATCTAGTTTTTATCTTTCTTCTCCCGCAGACACTCGTCTACCGCTCCCACTGAAAGGTTATCTTCTACTGCACGAGAGCTCTCCAAGCCTGACACCTAGGAGGGGAGTAGGATGAAGAGTGCACACCCTTGATCCTATGGAGGTATTTTTAGTTTGCATAAAACTATATTGCATCTGCATAGGTACTTATTTTGGCCTTCCCAATAGAAACAAGTGGAAAATGACATCCATAGATGTGTGTAAGCTTGCCTTCTTACGATCGAGGAATAATAGTAAATATAAACGAGTGTAGACTTCATTTTAAACCTATCGAACTACCATATCGGGGAAGAAAAGTAGCATTCCGAAGTTCAAACATACAAGTGAGATTGAGGGTAGTATAAGCGTTAGCGGCTCCCTTCTAAGAATGAAAGTGAAAACATAATATTGATGGCTGGCGAACTGCCTCTTTCACTTATGCCGGTAAATCCACGGGATTTTTTTGTTTCGTATCAATTGGTTCTGAATCAACTGCTGCTACGGTAGCTGCTTTCTCTGCTCCCATAGATTGGTCATTTGGGTTACTTTTTATTAAAGGAATCCATCAAAGAGCCCCACTTTCTTCATAAAAACTTCGTTATATGGCACGTTGCTACCAATCAATAGCCTTTTAGAACATCTTTCTAATGAGAATTCCAAGTTTTGTACCCGAGATGCTCACACCTATCAATCCAAGTATAACATGCAATATAACCATCTCCAGACGTATTTGGAGTCCTATTTTTTATTTAGATAAGTTATTCCAATTTGAACATTTGATCTCCAAGTTGCGTACTTTACTGGAGACCCGCTAATCCAGGGGAAGGGTACGCTCTGGAGTTGTGTACTTGAGGACCTGCCATATCAGGGGAATAAAAAGAATTTGACCTGCCTACCCTTCCACCCTACCAGAGCCGAAAAGCGAACTTACCCGCCTAGATTTTCTCATGGTTATGCCGAGCCGAAACGCTACTTGCCTGCCACCTCCTACCTGTCTATACACTCTATGCCTTGCTCGAAGCAAAGCGAAGTGGAGTGGTACAAATCCAAGCGATAACGAAGTTAACCAAGCCCTACCTATACTCTTTTAACTACCCGATCCGAAACAGACTCGAGCTCGCATTCTCACCAAAGCGATCACCAATACCCAGGTTAGCCAAAGAGAAAAACCATGTTCTCTTTATTACGATGCATCCAATAGCTAAGACTTCCTATTTTACCTACCATCCCGATTCCCACCGCCATCCAACCAGAAAGCCAACCCAAGCCTCCTTTATATTACGGTTTTATATGCGTCGATCTGCACGAGACACCTGCCCACGGTGCCTTTCCACCAGACGACTTTTACACCCGCCAACCGATCAAGGGTTGCTGCTTTACAATAGACCTACCAAGCCGCAAGTTAGGGATGGTCTCATTGGATGTTTCCTTGCCACTGCTTCTTTTATTCCAACTATGGATGGAAGGAAGGAATAGATATGAAACCCGCTTAGAATGCGTTTTATGCCACCTTATCACTTGATATGGGGGTTGGGGTCGAGCTTTTCCTTTTTCTTTTTCTCTGAAACAACTTGGCCTATTTTTAGTGCTTACACCCAATGGAATAGCTTGCTGCCTTTTTACCCTTCTTATTTATTACCCTTTGAATTCTTTTTTTACTTATTGACCTTTTCTCTGAAGAACTGGTATTTTCACTGAGTTATAAGGTGGCCTCTAACCGCGATCCCTACGTCCTTCATTTAGAAGTTGGCTCTACCCCGTTACTATGAAACTAAGAATAATTGGCTAGGTGGAATGGTAAATTAAGGAGTTATAAGGGGGAGGGGGTCAAATATTGATTCAGAGGAAGGAAACGTATTTAGTTCCTCAATTCATATGGAGCTAACTATAGTAGTAACGAGGCGGGAATTTATGCATTTGACCAACGAACAACAACCATTTATGCACTCGACCAGAGGGAGGGGGGAGAAGCACTCGACCAATAGGGAGAGGGGGAGCCACAAAGTGATTTGGAGAGCAAAACAATGCTATGTAGATGCTTTCTCGGCGCGAAGTTAGCCAGAGAAGGGAAAAGTGGAGATCCGTACCACTTTCTTTCCCTAACTTCCATTCTCTCTGGGTTGGTAAACTCGGTAGATAGTAGGGGGAACCTACAATGTCACTATGAGCAAGCAATATCAAATTCGATCATTCCCTAGCTTGAATCTAGTTCAATCTATAGAAATGTGCAATTCCATTTATCCCCCTCTGATTACCTCGTTATGACTTCACTTCACTCAGCGGAGGAATAATATAATAGTACTTAACATTGATTCGATCGTACTGAAAGAAGCCATGGTCCGACCTTTTCTTTCTCTAGTTTGTTGTCGCTCACTGCACTTCGTTACTAGACTTACATGGATGGATAGATTCTGGACTGCATACTGCAAGGGATGATAACCACTACCGATAGGGAGAGCACATTACATACAAAAGATGGCTCGACAACTTGATTAGGGAGTAAGCGACGACGAACCTCAGCACTTGTGGAAAGAATAAGAGCCCCTCTATCTGAAGGGGAGATCCATAAACTCGACCAACATGGATAGACTTCTATCGAGACATTCTCCACCAGGGGGAACTAGGAACTAGACCGACAGGGAGAGGAAAAAAACGAAACTCTTTCTCCTTACTTCCTTTATTAGAGAGTGTCACCTGGAGATTATGGCCGAAACCCGGCATATCCTAAGGGATAGGGTTGTTATACTCCA
>SNQJ01S0002688.1:170352-180418 GCA_010110895.2 Picea sitchensis
TGGGTTTTCTTCCCCTAGAGGGTTTCCCAGGATAAATGTTGTGTCTCTTGTGAATGTGTATTTCTCAGTGATCTTGTTCTTATGATGCTCTTATCTATTGAAATGCAAAGAACTATAATAATGGCATAAACATTAACACCATGGACCAAGAGAAAGAATTGAAGTAAAATCCAAATCCTAAGAATTGGTTATTAACATAGATGCCCTGAAAAGTGAAGCCCGATTCCCTGAAACGATCATTTTCTTTAGGGACATAAGAATCAAGGATACTTTTCATTCATGCAATCCCAGCCAAGTAAATCCAAATGTTGGGTTTCAGAGTGAATTCTAGGTGGGCTAGGCTTCGTTGTTCAAGTCGGTAGGTAGGAAACAGTAAAGAAGCAGCTAGGAAGCTTCGTTGCAGCAATAGGTTGAAACGTCTTAAAAGGGCTTTATTCCTAAATAAAACGTCACTTTCCATTTCAGTTGGGGGTATATATCGTATAAGTGCAAAAAGAGTGTTTACAACGAGCTAAAATGGCCATCTAATCACTTTATCTCGTCATTGTCTTCCCCTTCCTTATAAATAGATCTCCCCGTTTGCTATTTGTTTATTCCAGCGCCAACGTTCCGCCTTGTCAATTAATTATCATCTAAAAAGAAAGAAGTCAAAGTATCTGGATGGGTAAGGTCAGCAAAGAAGTAACAAGCAGTGTGGTACGTGCATTCAAGTAGTGTGTAGGGATGGCCTACAGTGTGTGGATCTGGGTGTGTGGTGGGTGTAGGACTGGCCATCAGTGTGTCTGTGCGGGGTGTGTGTGGTTTGTCTGGTGGTCGTGTGTTTCTTTCTGTGTGGGGGAGTGTTGGTCTGTCTGTTCAAGCTGTGTGGTGTCCCCAATGTTGTGTCCTCGCCCGTCGGGAAACCATTTAACAAAGTGTTGTAATTCAAATGTAAAAGCATCCCCGGTCACTAACTAACTTGCTTTTGGGAGTCCCTAATCTAACAATGCTTGAGAGCTTAAGGGAGGACCTTGCTCGAGGGCTTAAGGTATTATTCCTTCATCTCACAATGTTGCGGGGCTTCTGGCAATTCTTTCCAATGGTCCTGGGCTCCTTCCTGGGCTTAAGGATATGGATCTTCCAATGCTCCTGGGCGGGCTCCTGGGCTTTTCTTCGGGGATAAACTTAATAGCGAACCTAGGTGCCTGTCCTTTGTCAGCGTATTTACATATAATAATAAGCTAATCAAATCAGTATCTAGGTTGGTAGTCTCGCATATGGGCGCCTGTAGGTTCGACTGTCTGACTGTAGTCAAACTTGGTTGTCAAACCGAATTGGTCTTCCTGTAGGCGCTCAACCTTGTCCGACTGTCTGGGGATGGCCTTTTCGTTCCTTCAGGATGGACTGAACCTTGTCCACCACCCACGTTAAGCAAGTTGTCATTGTTATAAAGAATAGCAATAAAAAGGTTATAAAGAGGAGCAATAAGAAAAAGGTTATTCAGATAGAATCTAAATAATAAGGTTAATCAAGAAGATCCCTCAACCTACGAAATGTGGATGGGTATGGATCGTGGAACCTTGTATCCTCTCAAGACGTTCCTTTTGCGATAATCCCAGCCGCCTTGCCATATCTTTCCCACCCACATCAATAGAGGTATGGCCCCCACGAACCAATGGTTAATTCGATGCAATTGACCCTCATCCGATCCAGCAAGAAGTTCCCTACCCGTCCAGCTTCAAGCCATAAGAATCCCTGCTGCCAGCGATGCCCTAAAGAAATAAGTAAGACGACCAACCATTCCATCCAGCAATAGCATAATGAGTAGCAAGGGGCTATGGTTCTCTCAACCCCAACGCAAAAACTCCACTAGGTTTCACAAAGACTGGGGCAATGTTGTTCGGATGTGTCTTTGCCTGTTATTTTCCCTTCGTGCTTGGTTGCTCCATCGAGTTTCCAAGTACTTTGGGATATAATTCTTATTCATTCCTTCCTTAAGAAATAAATGAGATATATGGCACCAAGGTTCCCCGTCAGGAGTGGCACAACCAGGGTAGAATAGTTCCCATAAGTGTGACGACCCTACAGGGTAGTTATCTCTAGCTAGACGACCCGACAGGGGAGTGTCATTTACGATCCTAAGGGGGGTCAAAAAGGGTATAGGGTTTAGTTCAATTCCTTATATCTGAGATTATCCATAGTGGAACCGATTCTCTCTCCTTACATTCAATATTGGTACTAGTGAACCAGTGAAAGGACAGATCTAGTGGGACTATGTATCCCAGAACATAATTCTATGATGACCCTAAAGGGGAGTAACAAGTGCTCTAAATGGGATTCCCATAATTGAAATGGCCCGCCTTGTGTCCTGCTACGCTCAGGCCTGTCTTATTACATCTATAAGAAATTATTGTGAATTGTTTGATCTATCTAAGAGACTCTTCTTTCCTTCTCCTAATGGATTGGTTATATGAATTGACTGGTTTCATTGTTCCTCGGCATCTAGTGTATCTCCAGGTGATTGTAAATAAAGCAAGTATTTCTAAGCAGTGATACCAAGCTACGGCTAATGGAAAGCAAACCGTTCTAGTCTAAGCAGTGATACCAGGCTATGGCCCCCACGTAACATCCCTCCCTCCATGCATCCCCCCATTTTTTCCATAAATCCAAGACAGCTAGTAAGCGCCCGTCCCAGCAATAGGTTGTAACATCGTAAAATTCCATTCTTCTTAAATAAAATGTCACTTTCCATTTCAGTTGGGGGTAGGTATCAAAAAAGGTAAAAAAGTGTTTTGACAGTGGGCTAAAATGGCCATCTAAAAGGTTTCTCCCGGCACTGGCTTAAGCTTATAACTCCCTCTACGATATTTGCTTTGCTTAATTGTCTAGCATTGATTGCTTCCTTTCTTTTGGTTATTCGCTCAAGGAATAAATCAATGCATCCCTAAATCAATGCATCCCTGGTCACTCACTCACTAACTAACTTGCTTCTGGGAGGACCTGATCTTCAAATGCTCCAAGCGGGCTCCTCTTCATGCTATTATCAAAAGGCTCCAGGGACAGTAGTAGAGCCTAAAACTAGGGATCAAGATCCAGTTGTTGACCTTAGTGAGCTAGATCCAGTCCCAGGTGAAGTTGAACCAGTTACAAATCTAGAATATCCAATAGTGGAATAGAGGCCCTTCCTTTCCCTTATTATATGCGATCGAGGAGTTGTAGATTGAATAATAATCTACCTTTACCACCACTCCTACCTACAGATATGAGTGATAAACCACACTGTACAAAGGCATTAATCGAGGGGAGACGCCCTTAGAGATAACCTTTAAGAGGTGCTATTGGAAAGGAAAACTTATATAGGTAAATGTTTATGTATCGAGGTAAGGTGAGAAAAAGTATATTTTCTACCTGTAGCGGGGGTGGGCTTTGCATGAGACTAAGAGCTCGGGCTATGCCCTACGGGCTAGATGCGATATTCTATTACTGATCTGATTAAGCGAGGTAAGACGGTTAACTAGGCCTTTCCTTGTGTGAGATGGGTTGGTTTAATATCCCAAAACAATAGCTCTTTGTTGAGGACCGGAGGGCTCTATTTTCTCGAAATAGAGGGTGTGGCAGTGAAAGACCAATTCTTTAGGGGGGGTGTTTATTTTGAGATGAGACTGGTAACCCGAGGTATATCCTTTCTTTAGTTAGGTGGGCTTAACATATGGTAACAAGAGCGATACAAGAGCACATCCAGGTAAGGCGGAAAGGCACTATGGAAGCGAACAAACCCTAGACCTGCCCGTGCAGACTGGGGTAATAAGTAATTCTCCCATAAACACATCGAATCAAGACCTTTAAGCCAAACCCGTAGAACTTCATCTTACTATTGTTATTGAGGAAAGACTTAATTGTGGGCCTTGGTCAGTCTAGGATATGATTGTAGGGGTAGGTAGGGTTTCTGATGACCGGTGCGTGGGCAAGTAATGAGGCAAGGTGAAAGGTCTGTGTCCGCCGTTAATTCATGGGGTACAATGACTTGTGCATTTCCAAGTTATAAGGCAAGGTTCCTCGCTTACTCAACGAGTAGATCTAGTGGGTGGGTTACTCGTGTAGAGCGCTAACTGTATCATTTCACTAGCGCCAACTGTCCTTATTCAATCAATCTATTCCCAAGTCTATTCCTTGCCAGTGGTGTTCATGTTGAAGGAGGGGCCGAAAGTTGAAAACCCAATCTATACACTAGTCTGCCCTTCTCCACGCGCTATACCAAAGGTGGAATACTGAAGGTGCCCTTTGGTGCGGTGCTTGGTGCGATGCTACATGGTCCGTCTAATCATTCTATCCTTAGCCTTAGCCCTAGCCCTTAAATAGACCTGCCCTTCGCAATCCCAATCCTTGTCGGTGTATTCTTTCGCTAGTGGAAGGAATCAGGGAAGGTGCGTAGCTCTTTCCTGAGGTAGGAAGGAAAGGAAAGACTTAGATGGATGGTAAGTAAAGACATCTGCCCTTGATGGCTCGCCACTGACAATAAGGTTCTCCCTTGCTCACCAGGCTAGGATCAAACACTTCCATAGAAAGGTTATTCCTTTCTTGCAAAAAGGATGTATGTCGTCCTCCAGCATCAGAGTGGAGTTTGGGCTGATTCGTCATATAGGTTATAGATTGCCCGCTTTATAACCCTAGCCTCCCCCTCTTCTTTTGATCCCTAACATGCACCTTACCCCCTCATCTTATTAGCAGGCCTACCGACTAACTGCCTTCAGATGGAGGAACCTATCTATTGACCTATCTTTTCACCTATCTCTCTACCCATATATATACTTTGTTTCATCACTAATACTCATTGCTTTCAGTTTTTGTAATGCTCTCCCCTCGTACCCCCCTCATTATAATCATCCCTTACTTAATTCCCTTCTTATGCTAATTATCTTCCTCCTTGTTTCGGTCTACCTTGCTTTATCTTTCTTCTTCGCGCTATTCTTTTCTTTCTTTTCTTTCTTGTTCGTCTTTCTTGTTATTTCCTTTTTACCAGCGGGGGGCTACCGGGTGACCTTGACCTTGACTTGACTTGATCCGATTAACCCAGGGGTGTTGGGTGTGTTTGTTCGTTCGTTCCGTAAGGAGCTCTGGCTCTGATGATTCTGGTGGTTCCCTTTCTTGGGGTTGATCATCATGTGGCGACCGCTCGTTCGGGAGAGTCCCCCCATAGCTGGGGATCTAAGGTAGGTGGATTTTAGCTAATAACAACATACAATTACTATGCCCGATGATACGCCTCCCTTATTAGGGGTATCCCTATTCTATTCTTTGTCAGGTTCGTACTCTAAAAATTACCATCTGCTTTTCGATCCTCTCAATTGAAGTGCCAACTTTCTTTGAATTAATAGAATCCCCCATCATTCTGAAACACCTTCCACTCGACTTGTCCACCCACAAGACCTAACATAGTCCGTACATTATTATACGTCAATCAAGCAATATACCACTTCGAACCTAAAGCGCTGTCAAAACGCACATCCTACAGGAAGAAAGCGTTATATAAGGATACATATATCGAAGTCTCCCTCCCAGGGCCACTCAAGCTGCCTCAAGGTAGGTATTTCATCGCATATCGTATCCCCCTAATTTTAGAGAGAATCCAACTCATACATAGTTCCTTAACCCTTTTCCCCCCTCTTTCGATTCTAGCTCGCACCCCGATATTACTCCACTTTCTTATTCTCTTACCCCCCTTGAATCTAAGTAGGCCCTTCTCTTTGTTCTGCTTTCATATGATACCTATCCTTGTACCTCTCTATCCTATTATTCTTCGCTCCATTTCATGTCTTCATAGATCTCGGTTGGCGCTCTTTCCTCCCATGTTGCACCTTATCCTTCCTTTCTCAAGGCAGGCGTGGGCATTCGTTAGTAAGGAAGGCTTTCACCAAGGAAGGAAGGCTTTTTCCAAGGAAGCAAGAACCTCCCGCACTGGAATCATGAGCCTGCAATGGATTAACTGGCCTTGTGAGCATGACTGGCCTTTTGAGCAGAACACCTCCCCTCCCACCTTCCTTATTACTTCTAATACGCCTGAGTCCACCACCTTTGACTGATCTAAGCTTCCTGATGGAATAGGCGGTCTTACTGATTGATCGGAATTAACCAATAGGGCATATAATTGGATAAGTGGGGACCTCATGGTTAATTGGTCAAGTTCCTCCTATTGAATGGTCAAGGTGTGTTTACCCAAATAGTTAACAGTTCCTTTACCCAAAGTTCCATTAGCAATGGGCTCAGCCCTCGGAGGGCATGCATGCGTAACAGTGCCTTTCCCCTAACAGTTATGTTCCCCTTTACCCAAACAGTGACCTAAACAGCTCCTTTCCCCGAACAATGCATGCGTAACAGTATCGGTCCTTAACTACTACTGAGCCAAACCTTAAGATTGAGATCCCATGCCTGTTGACCGGGGACTGGGTTCCCTTTTATCAGTACATAATCCCGCAGAGATAGAAGCTATAGTGGGAGCAGAGGTGGGAGAGACAGTAGAGTCCAAATAAAATCCTCGGGGCCCTAACGCATTGCTACGATGTGGAATGTGATGTAGCACCTCATGAAGCATTCCTTTCAGTTCAAGAGTAAGATTCATAGCCATTCATTGGGAAGCTTGCCCCGAAAGATGCATATTATTAAGCTGTTGGTTGCTTCAGTATCAATAAGATAGGAAAAACTATTAAGTGTGGTGTGGATACAGTTATATATGATGATCCAAATGAAGTCCTAGTCCCAGATAAAGATCCACCATTTGGAGAGTGAATTCCAATTCAAGAGCCTACAGGGTACCTTTTGTAAGAGCTAGTTTGAAATCCATAAGCAAAGGCAGAAGTAACGGAGTAAATAAAAGAGTCAATTGATAAAGCCCCATAACTTGAAGACACATTCATAGAACAGACGGGTGCAGTACTAATAGAGAGACATGAACTGGTGCCCACGGACCACTCATATCTACTCCTGCATACACTCGGGCATGGATCCAACGAGGAGATAGCATGATAACCGGTCACTCGCTTCCCATGAAAGAGAATCTCTGGAAAAATCATAGTAACCTTGCTACTATTTGAGGGTGAGCGGGAGCAAAGACCGTTAGTTTCACGCCAGAGACACTCGAAAGCGTAACGACTACCAAACAATCAATAAAATGGCGTTCCAGATTGATCATCATGAGAAAGTGGTTTACCGGTTATTATTAATAGTGCACTCTCGTAAAAGCGCAATGTCAGCTAGCAACGCAGTCTTGAACGATTATGGAGAGCGATATAGTTGTTATTATATGAAATTGGCTTTCAAACTGCGATTATGTTCTTGATTCTGATCTTGATCCAGCATCATCAGTAGTAGAAGCAGCATAAGTAGTTCCTGCAACAACATACCTAGTAGCATATCTAGGAGAATACACAGCTTATCCACCAGTAGCATTTTACCCTATTCCAAGTTTTGGTACATAGTCCTAGCCAGTAGCATGGGCAGTAGCAGACCTTCCATCTCGAGATCCAGCATCAACAGCTTTACCAGCATACCTTATGACTAGTGATCAAGATCCATACCTTCGTGATGTTGTTCCAAATGCTGATCTTCATGATCCAGACCTATAGCCAGTAATAACAGAGCTAAAAGCACCAGAGACAACATAGGTAGTAGATACAGTAAAAGCAAGGGTGTATGAACCAGTAGATTTAGTAGTTGGTGATGTATATGAAGCAGAAGTATATTATGTTGTTGACTGAGCAGATTATTCAGATGGCTAAGAAGCAAGAGCATAGGTGGCTAGAGCAGTTTACTCAGTACCATATTCAGTAGTTTAAGCACCAACAACAGTAACAGTAGATCATGTTGCTTAAGCAGGAGATCCTACACCCCTAGCAGATTCAGTTGTTTAAGCCGTTGATCCATATCCAGTCCCAGCCACAGAGGCAAGAGAAAAGGCATAGCTATAAGCATACCTAGGAGCATAAGCAAGGACAGGTACAAGTACACCAGTTGGTTCAGTTGGTTAAGCACACGTTTAAGAGTACATTGATCCAGATCCAGTCGTAGATCCAGTCTAAGTAGAATATTATATATAATCATCAGTAGTTGTTGAAGGAGCACCAACAACATACTTATAAGTTTGATAGCTTGATCCAAGACCACTACCAGCAAATCCAGTAGCAGGACCAGTGATAGGACCAGCACCATCAATGGCACCAGTACCAGAGCTAGTACCAACAACACCTGTAGCATAACTAGTAGAAGCATAAGTACCTGTAGTTGACCCAAGCATAAGGGCAATCCAATACCAGCAGGTTCATTTTTCAATCCAAAAGGCATGACATTATAAGAAAAACAGCCCCACTCTATTGCAAATGTAGTCTTAGTCTTATCTTCCTCAGCGATTATGACCTGATGGTATCCTGAGAATCCATCAATGAAAGAATATACCTCTTTACCTCCCACATTCTCCAGTACCTCATCTGTGAAAGGGGTGGGGAATGGGTTGTGTACACATGCAGCATTCAGTCCTCTAAGATCCAAATAGATTCTTATCTCTCCTAACTTCTTTGGCTGGATGACCATAGGACTGATCCACTCGGACTCTTCTACTGGAAAGATTACTCCTGCCTTTATCAAGTTCTTGCTTCACTTTTTCCTTATACTTCAGGTTTAGCCTGTATGGTTTCTTTTTTATTGGGCATGCATCTGGCTTCAACTTTCTTTTCATATCCCCTAAGGATCCTACTATGCCTTGCTCGATGCAGGCAAGCGGGTAAACCCCCTTTCATCTCATAAAAATGATTGGAAAACAAATCTTCATATTCACGCAGCAGCTCCACTACCTGAGTAACAGTTTCTTCATACCAATAATCTCAAATAATAGCCATTCTCGAGTTTGTGTCAGAGCCTATATTGCACTTCCTTGTATTCAAAGGCTCCTAGAAATAAGGTTGACTAGTCCTAGGGTATTTCCCTCTAATATCCCTTTCACTTGTAGTTTCATTAATCTTCATGTTTCTCAGTCCCTCTTCCTCTGTAGGGTCTTCTTTGTCTAGCTTCCTTCAACAAATTGGTCTGCTCATTCTCTCTATTTATTTGTGTAACACGCAGATGACTTTCGGGGCTCAGCTAGTGTACTCAGGTTGTTCACCTTTGAAAAGAAAATGCTTTATCTACTGCAAGAGACCAGTGAGTGCAAGTGATCCGGGGCAGGATCTTTTATGATTATGGTTGAGTTTTAACTTGCATGAATATTTTAACCATTTGAGAAATTAACGAAAGAATGAGGAAAGAAGAGGATTATATCAGTCAAATACACATATGCAGATCTGAAAANGGAGCTTCTGGGAACAAAGGAAACTTATATTGGTCCAATCACGTTTGGTTGGCTCAGGGAGTGAGGAGATTGGAACGATCCTACCTGCCCGGTTGCGACACTTTTTGTGGACCAATATCGTTGTGGATACGCAGTGACACACTAGAGAGGGCGCCTAATCAAAAAGGGGTACCCCCCTATCCACCTCATCATCCACTACATGACCTTGAAGGGGCATCCTTGGGAGCATCCCCTACTTGAGGGTTTTGGTCTACCCAATAGGACTTTTAAGACACCCCTCCCATACCTAAATTTGGTCAATTGTATAGGGTCTTGGTGCATTTGTTTAATTTGATGAGGTAGTTTTGATGCACATGTTTAGGTGCCTTGTTTATTAGATGTGGTTTTCACTTGCCATGATATTTTGACTTGAAATCCTTGGAGGGCATGCCTATTTGTTTTGCAGGACCTTGTTTGGTGGATAGTTTTGGAGGAACAAGCCTAGCTTGGGCTTCCATGGGGCTTGAAGCCCACAGGTTGGATGCCAAGGGACCACATGTCGGATCATGATGACTTGCCTTTGGAGTCCTAGAAAACACCTTGGAAGACATGACCTAGCCCTCACTTGCCAAACGACTTGCCTAGGAGGGGAAAAACATCACTTCTTGAGGCTTGACGTCACTTAGGGATAGGGTTTGTGGTGATGGAGGTATTGCGCATTGACACTTGGCATGGTTTGATCGGAGGAGACATGGATTGACCCTAGCACATGAA
>SNQJ01S0002688.1:184929-196562 GCA_010110895.2 Picea sitchensis
AAACATGTTAAAGCCTGCTAAATTATGAAAACCCTATCTTATCCACTTCGTGCTTAATGTTTCCACAGTATTTAAAATTATGGGATAACCTGAGTGGCTTGGAGCGGGAGAGCAACTCTAACCCGAACAGCTAGTTTTCACATCGTGGGGTTGGTCGGAAAGAGAGATGATGCCTGAACTGGTAGAATAGGTCGATCAGTCTAGGTCGATGAGCAAGTTCGTTAGGGAAAGAGAGGGTGGAAAGAAGGTCAAATATAGAGAGAGATGGAACAGAACACCCCCTCCCCTATGCCACCGGGCTGTGGGACACATGGGGCTGTGTGGCTGTGGGAAACATGGGCTGCGGGGCGATCATTCTTCGAAAGCAAGCATTGACTAGGCGGGGTCGTTCCTCAAAGGGTTGAAGCGCACGAACGGACATCATTCAGTCAGTCCCATAGGCAGGACCTTAACCCCTAGGCGGCTCCTCTCTCTGTGCCGCCGTGTGAACCAACATAATAATGACCTACCCGGAACTAGTGATTGGTGCCGAAGGAAGCGCATGCCCGGCCTGAGCAACGCTTCTTCCTTTTCCTTCGACTAATTTGTTTGCTGTTGGATATTGGGGTGCTTAAAGCGCCAATATTCCTAGTATTCCCAGAAGGAAAAATTAGCCTTAAAGACAAATTTTTTATTTATTCAAACTTGTAATTCTTTCCCTAAATTTAAACCGTTTTCATTAACAATAAAAGGAATTGGAATCATTTTGGAAGTTTTGGGGTTGTGAAAAGAGAAAAACCTCAAGATATTTATAACATGGCCAAAGGGCTACAAAATCACCCATAAATTGACATAAAATTTATAGGGTGATTGATATGCCAAAGAACACCGTATAATAGTAGTGTTGTCCATTGGGATGCTCCAAACCTACATGTAACCTATTCAAACTACTCTATAACCAAACTCACTGAAAATAAAAAAATTGTACACTACTGCAAACTACTGAACACTACTGTAACTAAAACTCAAAATTGAAAACTGTTGAAACATGTTCATTCCCATGAGCTTATTTTCACACCTACCTACTTTAACTTGGTAAAACATCTCTGCAAAATCAAGTGATATCACAACTCCAATGTATCCAATCAAGCAAATGGTTGTTTGATTGCTTCCTTCTTACACTTTCCTCAAAGGAAAAGTAAGGATTTTGCAAAGACAACCCCAAATTATGCTGGAAATTATAAGCATAATCCATAAACAACACAAAACCAATCTCCATTGCAAGGATGATTTTAAGGATGGAAATTTATTTTAAAATGTAGAAACTTTGGTGAATCTTACTTATCCTTCATATGCCAACTATAAATGTTTGGTGATATTGTTATAAAAAAATTCAAATTTCTAAGGATTTTATATAGTTTGTATAAAATTTTGGCGACTTTTAAGGTAGAATAATTTTATCCTATAGAATTTGGGTGAATCATTTTTAGAATAGAGAATCTTTTTTTGTGAAAAAACATGGAAAAATAGCCCATGAGCAAAATTTAGCCCCTAAAATCATCCCTGCGAGTCCATTGATGATTCCAACCCGCTTGCCAATGGATCTTTTAGAACATGAAGAATCTCCCCTTGTTGATGAGCAAGAGTAAAAACATCATCTCCATCCTTTAATGTTATTCTTTTAGCATATTTAAACTCTTCAAAAGAAACCACATGATCATTGTCAAACAGAAAACTAATAAACATCTTGTTAAAATCTTAATTTCTATCATTCAAAAAACAAAGTTTTGAATCCTCATGAAAAGCTTTAGTATGAACAACCAGTACTTGTATATTTGGTTCCTCGTGTAGTTTAGATATATCTATAAATGGTCTTTCATGTTCTTCAATAGGAACAATATCATTCTGATTTTCCAAAGAATCAAGGAAGATAATTTCTTGCTCATCAAACAATTCTAATCTAGTTTTATTAACCTTCAAGAACTTTGTTTGAGGACTATCATTTTGAATTTCAAATGAATGAAGAGAAATAAGTTATTGCACATAATCTTCTTCAAAATGTGAGAAGCTACCAACATGAACTATTTCACAGCCTATAGTTTCCATGGATGCATTTTCAAAACCCTGATTTTCAAAGGAATCAAATAAAACAACTGCCTCTTCATTGTCGTCTTGCATTTCTGATTGAAAACTAGCATACATTGTTTTGCTGCTTTCTTGAAACTCTATGTTATTTATTAGTTTACTTCTCAAAGTATTTATACATGTAAATTAAGATATTTGTACTTGGAAAGTTTCTTCTTGAAATAGTTATTCAGAACATGAATAGTTTGAAGAAAAACTTGAATGACAATCCTCATCCCAATATTTCTTTCTTAAATTCTAAACATTTTCATCAAACTCGGGAAATGGAACATGGATTTCATCATTAGAATCATAATCAACTTCATCTTCTTTCAAAGGAGAAGATAATGTTTTTTGAAGATCAACTTCATCTTCATAACAATTATGCTCTAATTTGTGTTCCTGATGTTGAAAAGGATTTTCATAAATGGCTTCCAATGTTTCCTTATCCATGAACTCATCATCTTCATAATCATTTTCCAGATGTTCAATGAAGTTTTCAAAATGCTCACAATGGTCGTTTACCACAACAAAGATGAATAATATTTTTTATATTTCTCCAAAAATGTTGTATGAGAATCGTTTAATGAATAAAGACTTGCAGATGGTAAATTTTCATACCATTGTTTTACTTTTCCTTCCAAGGTTTCCATGAACATATTCATCAAACAGTCTTCATGAAATTGAACCCTTATATTAAACACATCCATATGAAATCTAATCAAATGAAAAGTGGCATCGTCTCCTTTTCCATCTTTGAATCTAGGCAGAAAACTTTTCCAATTTATGCAAGGCATCCGATTTGGAAAACCGAGAATGTAAGAGAGATTCATTGGAGAATACCTTGCAGATATGTGATCCATATTGAAGTAGTGGAGTCACTGAGAATATATTTATGCTACCGAGTCTTTGGAAAGTGGAGTCTCCATGAAAATTTCGAATTCTAGATTCTTGAAAATGAAGTCGCCATATAAATGATGTACAACCTTTATGTGTCTGACTTTATGTTCACCATCAACACTCAGATTTCACCTTCACTCCCCGACAATGGTGAAAAAATGTTATCACTCTATAATTTCCCTTGGCTATGAGAGGGAAACCATGTCGGTAACCTAAAACCACTCACAGGCTGGAATCTAGCCTTTCCAACCCAGAGAGGGCTCTCTCATAGATTTTCAATGAAATCAGAGGCTAGGTCTATAGTGAAAGGAAGGATTATGAATGCGGTGACAGGGACGAGAGAGAAATTCATTGGGCATGGATTCAACTCATTCACAACAAATAAATAGCAGTGACTCGTTTTTAAGCAATTCATAAAAAAAGGCAACGTAAATGGTGCTTTTCGGTCGAATATATTGTTACAGAATGGTTACAAAAGTAGAAAAACAATTCATTACACTTAGAGCACCTGGATTGAGATGAATTCTAAATGTAACTCTAGATGAAAAAGTGAAGTATTCAATTACTAGATTAAGAGTATCGGATAACATATGAGTTCTAAATCATTTATTTTCAATTAAATACTTGAATAAATAACATTCAATGAATACAAAAGATAAGAAAGACATACACATAGAAGGAAAACAAACTTTCAAAACTCCATTACCAGAATCTTTGTTTGAATAATCCTTATACTTCTACATTGGTATTTTTATTAATGCTCAAGAAAATGTATACAAGATGCATAAATAGACTTATATAACATCCCCTTTTTCATGAAATTTACAAAATATATATAGAAAAAGTATCTTTTTATGGTAAAGGATTTGAATTCCCATTGGTTTCCTAATCATAGAATTAGTTACATCAAAATAGGAACAAATTCCAAAACTGACTGCTGAAAAATAGTGTCCAGTTTGACTTCATTTATTACATCATAAAAAATTGATAAAAAAGATTCTTGAGCCCCTAATATGATGATCCTTGACCTTGGCATTCATTGAAGATGAGATGGCACACATGTCGAATCTTTCTTCTTGATATGGAGGTGAGAAACGACTCTGTCATAGTTTTTTGTTGATGCGCAACAAAAAACTATAGGAAATACGCAATATGTTGGATAGAGAAACCCCCTTTTGCATCGAATGACATCTACAACACTTGCAATGAGAAGAGAAAACTTGCAATCGATTTCATAGGGCTATGTTTTGCAGTGATTTTCCACCCTCTGATTTCATAAACATATAGTGGCTTCATTTGAAAATACCCTTTGTCATAACATGCTTTTGACGCACCATTCAATGGATTTATGGTGTTTGACATTTGGATTTATTCCCTATAACAACTGGTCTTTGACAACTTCTGCTTTTCAGTCTTGATTATTTAGTCATTGTAGAAGAGATGGATTTTATAGGTAATTGATCTTCCTGTTGTTTTGGAGCAGTTATTCTTACATTCAATATTTTTTCAACCATCTTGCTACCAAGTACAACAGGCATTGCAATGTTATTGACAATACTATGTGATTTGTCAGATTGCACATTAAACCGGTCACTGTTTTGGCTGTCATTTGAAATCCCTCCTCTTGTAACACTTGGAGAACATGAATATATTCTTAAACTTCTACTTGTAATGGGTGCTTCATTAGTATATTGTGCAGAACTAGGAGCTCAAGCTATACCTCTTATAGCTAAAGGAGGTCTCTAGTAGGAGATCTTCCTCATGAAGGAGGTGAATTCCTTAATGTAATTGAGATTGCCTTTCCACCCGAAGAAGATCGACTTAGTGGAATAAAACTATTTGACCGAGGTTTGGAATTTAAGGATGCCTTGTTGATGTGGAGGGTCTTGATGATGGCTTTGATGCATGAATTGTAGACCTTGTTGTCAGGGTAGATGACTTTGATGCAGTCACTAGAGGCGTGCTCGACAACTTTGATCTATAACACATATTATGACATAAAATATATCCTTCAAAACAAAACCCTTGATGTTTCTTCCCTTGACGTTGTAAGTTTCATGGCGTTCATCTAGACACTTGAGCGCTATGAAAATTATGTTTGGAACTGCATATTTGAATGTATTCCCCAAATTCAATAATGCTATTATTGGTTGGCATTCATAAGGAAAAATATTTGGCCTTTTTCCTATGTCAACACTTATGATGTGTGGAATCATTATAACAAAAACCTTGTTATCCTCTTTAAATTTAACACTCAACATCCTCCTCGATGCTTTAGTTCTTGGAGTATATGATGTTCATTCGCAATTGACAGGTGTGAGAATTATGCTCAACAATTAGATTCGGCCCCAAGCATATGACAATAACTAGTAAGGGATTTTTTCGCAGCTCACTCATATTTGGGTGTATTTTTTTTAATTTTTGCATCGAGTGGGATATATCCCACGTGGGTTGAGTGGAAAAGTATCACAATGTCTATATATTCCACCCTTTCTACTATGGTTCGATGCGTTGAACACTTAGAACTGCCCCGTGTGGGTTCCTTCTTTTATGACTTTAGCATTGGGCTTGTGATCGGGCTTGGTGTTGTGACTAACTTGTGTTGTGTTGTTGTTTGGTGCTTAGCTAGATAACTTGTGGAATTGGCTTGAATACTTGGATATTGGGTGCTTAAATTTCTAATCTTTTTTATTTGCAAAAATAAATAATAACCCTTCTATTCTAGAAAGGAAAAATTGGCCCTAAAGACTAAATTTTTATTTATTCAAACCTGTAATTCTTTCTCCAATTCAAACATTTTCATTAACAATCCAAGGAATTAGCATCATTTTTGATATTTAGCATTATGAAAAGAGAAAAACCTTGGAAGCACTATAACATGGCCAATGCGTCAGAAGCGTTACACAATCACCAATAAATTGATGTAAAATTATTAGGGTGATAAAAACTTAAATCAAATAAAAACTAACTAAAAATTAAGCAACATATACCTCACATAGGGGCCCCTCTTTGTTTGGATAACACAGTTGAAAATTATACATATCTAAACTAAATATTTAACACACACAACACATAAAATACATAGTCAAGAATACTTGTATTAATTCTCAGAACCTTTGTTCCATTAGTATCAAAAGAATAATATTACAACCATCCTCTCCATTGTAGGATCTACGATATCGTTTACATACATTAAAATTATCCCCTTAGATCCATAGCCTACGTATTTTGTAACAAAATAACTATAAAATAGAGCATGAGTATTTTTCATATCGGATATGTTTTGATCGTGGCTTGGAGAGATGATATAGATGATCCACATAGAGATAATTGCATGACAGTGATGCCCAAAATTCTCACATATAATTCATTGACTTATCATGGATGGGTTTGCATCCTATCAGTTCAGAAGATCTGCTACAACATTCTTCGTTGATCCATAGTTTGACTTCGCTTCCACACTGCCCTACTAACTATGAATCTCGGTTGACGGGTAAGAAACCATATTGTGATGATTTAGAACTACCTCCATGTCATGGTTTGTCCTTATAATGCATGCAACCTTGCAAATTTGCAAATCTACTATAGGAATATGAAGTCACTACATAAGTATATAGTAGCTACATAATCTATGATTCTGTAGTGACTTGTTAATTTTTAGGGACCTAACCTCCCTAACCCCTCATGTAGATAGAATAATATAGTTCCATGTAATAAAGACCAACATTAGTTAATAAGGCCTATTTAATAAATTGGAATAAGTCAATGTAGAAACACCTCATAGAAGATTCCTCTTCTAGAAGGATCTTCCTCTAGAATGATGTTTAGAAGATAGAATTAGTATAAATAAGAGTAGGATTCATGAGAATTTTTTGTCTTGAGAATTATTGTAATAGAGTGTTTCTCTACTAGAGGTTTCCCCCTCAAAGAGGCAAGTGAACATTGTTTCCTATCAATAAAATTATTATTTTGGTGCTTTGGTTTAATATATTGTGTTGTTCCGCTATTATTCTATGCAATATTTATGTTTTCGGATATTATAATAGATCTGATACCTTGCAAGTGGTATCAGAGAAATTTCATTGGACGAAAATTGTGGGTTGTTTTTTTTTCAGGGTAGAAACATATTCCGACATCTTAAATATACAAAGATATGCTTTTCAACGCATAAATATATGGTCGGGGAAGCATACACATAGGAACTACAAGTGGTACTTAAGCACACATTGTTGGCCACCCCTGTAACCCCTGTTGGTACCCCTTCGAGTGGTAGAACATCAAACAACACATGTATATGGATTGGCCTAGATATCCTGAAGCCCTTCGTAGACAAACCAATTAGCCACCTGATTTCTATAGTGCCACCAAGAACACCATTTACAACCAAGACCTTGAAATCCACATAGCTACCCCCATTGAGTCCAAAATGGACTACCTGAAAGAGGAACTGAAGAAGGACATCAATTCCCACCTTGAATTTCATCTTGAATCATATGTTTCCAAGGTCCTAGAAATACTACCCATTTCTGGAATCCCTTCCTCATATGACCAACCTTCTAACCTCAAAGGTACTGCGTCCTCCAATTCCTAGCATTTTCAGTCCAACCCTTTTCATCGTGATCTATGTATTACACGAGTAGAGATGAACAAATTTGATGGCTTGGATCCCACTGGTTGGGTCACTCAAATGAAACATTACTTCTCCTTGCATGGAATCGTTGATGACTTGGCCAAACTTCGTTATGGTTTCCTCTATGTGGACCCTGAATTTTGGAAATGGTGGCAATGGAATCAAGATTCATGCCAAGGATATGTGGCTTGGACCTAGTTTGTGGATGAAATTTATGACTACTTTGACACTGATACACACTCCATGGGCCATCTAACCAAATTGAAATAGTCAGGTATAGTGGAAGAGTTTATAGTTTCATTTGAGAAATTATCTTTCAGAACAGAGGGCATGTTTAATAATTTTTTTCGACAATGTTTTATCAGTGGCCTCAAGGATGAAATCTGAGCTCAATTCCTCATGAATCATCCCGAGACTTGGTTGGAAGCTACTCAACATGCCAAGGAATCCCAACGGTGTTTTTTTTCCCAACACCACAAACCTTCTTTCCCTCCATTCCCTCTCCCTACCACTCTTGCCCCACATCCCACCCCTCTCAAGATCCAAAAATTAACCCGAGCATAAATGGTTGAATGCCAACTCAAAGGTTTTTTCTATAATTATGATGAAAAATATTTTTCGGGGAACAAGTGTAAGGAATAGAAGTTGTTCATAGCCATATCTAAGGATGTTGCTAAATATGAGATTGAGGCTTCTCATGCAGTCGAGCTACTTGAGCCAACTCCTATCACTCTGCCATCTGATCCACCAAAAGTTGAATCATTCATTTCCTTGAATGCACTCATCGGATTCTTTTCTCCCAAAACTCTCAAGATAATTGGCTACATTAAAAATCATAAGGTCAACATCTTAATTGACAGTGGTAACACTCATAATTAAATTTATCGATGTATTTCTCAATAAACCCATTTCTATATCCATGTAATCAACAATTTTCAAATGATCATTACCATTGGAGGTTCCATGAAATGTGGGGGGTTTTGTGAAAATGTGTGTCTCCAAATTGGCCAGTACAACTTGAAATATCATATGTTTTCTATCCAAATGGGTGTTTGTGACATGGTGTTAGGTGCAGAATAGTTACTCACTCTTAGTCCCATCCTCATGGATTTGAAGGAATTGAACATGTAGTTTCAATAGGATGACCAACAGTAGAAGTTCCAAGGCATCACAATAGTCTCCCCTAAGATCATTAGTTCCCATCGAATGGAAACTCTCCTAAAAAAAGGCCATTCTGACATTATCTCCCAACTCAATTCCATTCAAGTAGTTGAGACACCATCTGTGCATCCTAACCTTCAATATATACTTTCCAAACAACACACTATTTTTTCTACTCCCTATGGCCTTCCCCCTTCCCACGGTGTTCATGATCATTCAATTCCTCTAGTTCTGGGTGGTCTTCCTCCCAATGTTCATTTGTATCGTCATCCCTTTTCCCAGAAGAATGAAATTAAGAAAATTGTTAAAGAATTAATTGACGTGTGTGTCATCCTCCATAGTACCAACCCCTATTCTTATCCTGTGGTCATGGTCCTCAAGAAAGAAGGCACATGGAACATGTGTCCCGACTTTCGTTCTCTAAAAAAACTCATCATCAAAGACAAGCTTCCCATTCCTGTCATTGATGATCTCTTGTATCAATTGAGTGGTCCTCTCTACTTTAATAAACTTTATCTTTGTTTTTGTTACCACCAGATACATATGAAACAGGTTGACATTCCCAAGACGACCTTTCAAACTCATTAGGGCCACTATGAGTTCTTAGTCATGCCCTTTGTCCTGTGCAATGCCGCCTCCACTTTCCAAAGTCTCATGAATCATTTATTATTTCCTTTTCTCCATCATTTTTTCTTAGTTTTCTTTGATGATATTCTCATCTATATTAAAACATGGACATTCCATCTTTCCCATGTGGATCAAGTTCTCCATCTCCTTTCTCAACACCAATTTTTTCTCAAACAATCTAAATGTGACTTTATCACTTTAGAAGTGGAGTATTTGGGTAATATTGTTGGCAAGGATGGTGTCAGGGTGGATCCTAAGAAAATTGAAGCCATGCAGGCTTGGCCTCACCCAAAAACTCTCAATATTTTTTGTGTTTTCCTAGGTTTAACAGGATATTATCACAAATTTGTTAAGAACTATGGAAAAATTACAACACCTCTCACTACTCTCCTTAAAAAGAATGCTTTCAATTGGACACATGCAGTTGATCAAGCCTTCCATGCTTTCAAAGAGGCTTTGTGCACAACTCTTGTCCTGGCCCATCCTAACTTCAAAACTACTTTTTTCCTAGAATGTGATGCATTTGGAAAAGAAACTGGCACAGTTCTCATGCAAGAAGGACGGTCAGTGACCTTCACCAGCAAACAACTTTTTCAGAGTTCCATTTAGGCCAACAAATCTATGAAAATGAAATGTTGGTTATTTTTCATGTTGTGGATATATGGAATCCTTATCTATTGGTCCAATGCTTCCAAATTAAAACCAATCATCATAGCCTCAAGCATTTTATGGAACAACGAATTTCCTATGTAGAGAAACAAAAATGGGTCACCAATCTATTTGGATATGGTTATGAGATAATTTACAAGAAGTGAAAAGAAAATGTGGTTGTTGACGCTCTTTCCCATAAGTATGAAGATGAAGGATCCATTTTTCTCTCTTCTTCATTATACCAGATTGGCTATAAGATGCTCACCAGGAATGTCTGCAAGACCCCAAAATTTATGGCCTTATCCAACAATTGCAAGCCAATTCTCCAGTTTCTCCCCAGTACTCTCGAAACAATAACAAGATTCATTAAAAAGGTCATTTTTATCTCAAGAAATAGTTGCAACTTAAATATCAGGTGCTTTCGGAGCTTCATGCTTCCCCTACAGTTGGGAATTTAGGGTTCACCAAAACATATGAAAGGTGCAAACACTATTTCTTCTGGGATGGTATGAAATAGGACATCCACACCCTTGTGTATGAGGGTGATTTTTGTCAATGGAATAAGGGAGAAACTGTAAGGTAGCTAGAGAGGTAATGGGGGGCCCTAGAGGGCCCATAGTGATAATAGTGGAGGTCATTCAACGTAAGGTGGACTAGGTCCACTATATTATTAAATAAGGCTCACTATGGTAGTTAGATATAATAAATGGGTAATTAGATATAATAAATGTAAGATGACTTCTTAGAAGGTTCTACTTCTAGAATATTCCTCCTCTAGAATGTTCTNAATGATAATAATGTGAAGTTATGGTAGGTCACCAACCCACTAACAAATCCAACCCCTATCGCTTCGCTCGGTCGTCGCTCTGGTTCCCAGTATGAATGAGGTTACTCTTCGATGTCCTTCGCTGTCTTTTTCACTGCTGAAATAAAACAGATATTAACATATGTGACACCCTTGCCTTTTCATGGTGATTCGATTGGCTAATTGCATGGTACTTTTGATGGCTTATAATTGTCTTTTTTCCAAGCCTGCATTGTACATAATACTAATAATATTTCCTTTCTGAGCTCGCATGGATATTCGTAGTGATCTTGCTTGTAAACGATCCACTCTTCAACACCTCAATCGTAGTATCCCGGCTTTCAACAAACATAGTAAATGTCCGGTCCATAGCAAACGTAAATGTCCGGTTCTCTTTGTGAACATACCAATCGTAAATAGTATTGGCATGGACTCTTTGCTTTGCTTCTCTTCATGGCCTCTTAGCTTTGACACATGATAATAATGGTAGGTAATATCTTGCTTTTCCTGATCGCTAGGTAATGTCTTCTCCGCTCATAGCGGGTAAGTAACGCTTGGGGAGGTGGGCGGGAACACTGGCTAGAGAATGTCTTAGTTAGATCCGAGACAATGTTAGATGCAATAGAGACAATGTAAGATCCTTGCAATAGAGACAATTACATGATACATTCATTGATGTCTTTCATGTCTGAAACATACCGAAATATTCTATTGTTAGACTTGTAAGATAGAGACATTATAAAGTAAGAGACACTA
>SNQJ01S0002688.1:209665-222008 GCA_010110895.2 Picea sitchensis
GGTGTAGGTCTAAGTCCTTCAAGATAAGGTGCTCACGAGTGGAGCATTCCCAGTCTTGAGAAGATCATTTAGCAACATGATTAGTTTCCCTGATGTCACTTTTGATTTTTCTCCTCAAAAATCCCATTCCCATGTGCTCATTTTTGAAGATCTTGCAATCTTGTTCCTTCCAGACTCCCCAAAGAAAAAATCCAATGAAGGACCTACCAAGCACAACTGAGAATTGGGTTGGAGAAGGAAAAGGTTTTCCATTTCTTTATTGTTGTAGAGAGGTTGTTTCTCTTGCAATCAGAGGTGTAGAAGAGAAGAGCACCTTGATCCCATAAGACTTAGGGGAAGGGGTAGGAATTTAAGAGATGCTCCATGGTTTCCTCGTTGTTAGTGCATAGAGGATAAAAGGCAAGGTTGGAGAATCCTCGACAAATAAGATTGTCCTAGGTAAGGATTTTGTCGTGGCTTAGTAAGCAGAGGAAGAAAGAGACTTTTGGCCATAATTTTCATGTCCAAATTTTGACCCAAAGATCTTACATATGGTGAACTGAAAAATATGTTTTTTATTAAAAAAAAGATAAACATTGATTTATTTATTTTTTCTATATTTAAATTATATTTTAAATTAATTCATTAAAATAAGTATAAATATTTTTAAATATATATATAAAAAAATTAATATGGAGAGATATTAAAAAGAAAAAAATTTAATAAATTATAGTTATTTTGATTTAATTTTCTGTATAATCGTTTTAAGCTAATTCATTAAAATAATAGCTATAATAAAAATTTCTACATATTATTGAAACGCGATGGCTCCCAGTTCCTTTTCCCGTAGCACAGAGAGAGGCAGCACAGGGGCCTTTCGAACCTTTCCTTGCCAGTACATCATGAGGTTGTATTCATCCCTGCTGCTAGCCATGAGGAGGTGTTAGCCTTAGGCATCCCATTATTTGGTGGGCCCGCTCCCAAGACTGTTGGTATGAACTCAGTCTCACTTTCATATCCTGGAACGAGCAGCTCTATAGCTACTCGGGCAAACCAAAAATAATACCATTTTTACAGCTTCAAGCTCTTACACTCAGGGTGGAGCATCATCCATTGTGGGTACATATAACTTAGTCAAATTTTATTTCAAGCAGCTCCTCCGGGGATCGACTATAGTTGGTGGTTCAAGCCCAACTATAGATAGTTGTTTGGATAAACTCCGGCTGCTTCTGCCAGCTTCTAGTGGTTAAGCTAGCCCATAACTAGAAATAGAATAAAGCCAGAGAAAGAAGTCATAACTCTAAGTGAATTATTTACTAAAACGTAATTACTTCATATATAATATATGACCAGCAGCGCACTTCTCTCCCTGGCGCCCATCCATAGAGAAAGCGTAATTACTTAAGATATCATGACCAGCAGCCACTTATTTCCTCGGCGAAGGATTGACCTCCATAAAGAAAGAAAAGCGTAATTACATCTATAATAGCAGCCACTTATTTCCTCGGCTGCTAAAGCGTAATTACATATAGAAAGATAGAGAGATAGATAGAGAAACTTCTCTGTTTCCTTTATTTCATGTTCCCAAAATAAGGTCCGGAGGTCTTGCGCTTCTGAGGGCAAGGAATATTCGCAACTTCGTTCCTCGCCCGGGTCTTCGCACTTAACGTACCTCGGTCTTCAAAGAAAACAAGGAATTAAAGAAAACATAGAATGGAATGCTTTTCCAACCGGTCCCGTAACCACCGGACATAGAGAGAGCTCAAATAGTTGGATTGTGTAGAGCGGCTAATAAATATGATCCTTTTCAAATAAGAAAGGGGTGTCTCACGATTCATTCGATTGGTCGGGTTTCACTGCTTGGTTCCGATCCTATTCCTCTTGATCGGTTCTTCTCCGTTTCCCCTTTTCCACTGCGTTTCTGAAGGGGTTGATGCTTGGCCAACTATGTAACCTGCGCGAGCAAAGTGGTTCAGCCTTAAGGTCTAAGGTATCGCTCTCTGAACAGCACTTATCTATTCCCGTAGGTTGGTGGCTATGGATAGCATGAGCAGTGGGCCCATCCTATTCCATCGCTTCGGCTGGAACAACCATAAGTAAGGTTCCGTAACCACGAGAACCAAGAACGAATGAATGCACCGTCCGTCTCGATTCACTTGCAGCTCCTAAAAGCACCTTCTATAACGAAGAAGAAGCAGGGGTTTTATTCTCAATATTCGGAGTTCCAAATCATAGATCCCATTTCTTTTTAGACAGTGAAATTAATAGGTCTCATCAGTTGGATTAATAGGGCAAATTAGGCCTACTATGTATAATGATCTATTCCTCAAGCTGCGGAACTACCCACTAAATAAATATTTAATGAAATCTCATATATAAGGAAGGATATCACTTAATCAATATGTCCTTAGGCATCATATATAAGGATATAACCCAATATTTACTTTAGATTTACCAATCCTCTATTCCCTGACGTGTTCGACAAGGGCTCCTTTCCTAGCTTCCCTTGCCAACCTGAGGAGCCGGGGAGGTCTGGCTTTGGCGAGTCTGACCATCCCGGGAGAGAGATTGCCGAGACTCATTATTTGAAGGCGTTTCAATCCCTATCTCTCTCATTACTCCTTGCGGACAGAGGCATGGGTTGAGCCCGGGGAGCCGGTCGATTGGTTTTAGCGCTCACTCTACGATCCTTTCTCGCAATTATTATATAGAGGAACGAAGACGCTCGATTGACCATAGGGAGATCGAGGAACGTGCCGTGCCTTCCTGGCCTCTTTGTTTACGGTGAACAATGCGCCGCCTAGCGTGCCGGATGATGCACATCGAACGCGGGGTGGCTTAGTCAAACGCAAGGTGAGCTAGCTAGAGCCTCATTCTAGCAATTCCAACTTCATGCTTTCGCGTCGAATATTCGATTCCAACTTCATGCATGTGGTTTCCCGGTTGCAGAGGGAGAGAGATGATGCAATAGTAGTTCTTGCAGCTATAAATGTCCGACTCCTAATTTACGCTCATTCTTCGGAACCATCTATCATATCACACGCAATAATCAATTCGCCCTCGCGTATTCGTATAACCACGATACTCCCAACGAGAGTATCCCCCTAATATTCTCCTAGCTCGCGTGGCCATGGCATACCAATACCATGAAACTGGCCGCTACCTTCTTGAATAATCGTTCAAGACTATCTCTTTATTTATTTATTTATTTATCACTTTTAAATAATAAAGAAGATGTCCGGATCAAACAAATAGGGAGATTAGAGCCGGGCACAGAGCCAGATCTCCAGTCTTATATGCTGGCTTTCTCGTCTGATCAGGCACAAATAAATAAGTAGATCAGCGCAGCGTGCGGTAATAATAAGGTTAGGTCATGGCATCTAAGTCATAGCATCACCTTTTGAAACTTCCGCCCCGGCTTGAGCGGTAATTCGCAATATAGTTGTGTTGCGGCGGGCATCTAGTTGGGCGGGTCGATTCACCTCTAATAATCTAGTTGGGCCTCGCAAGTATGAATTAGAGTGCCTTATATTATTCAAAGGCAAAATATCCCCTTAGCACGACGCCGCCAACCTTACTATGAGGGCCCTGCCTGAAAGGAAAATGAACTCTCTTGCTGTAACATCTGAAAGGTCAGATTCTCTCACCTGAATCCTTACTGGTAAGCATCTGCAACCGGAGTTAGGACATGGCTATGAATGAGAATAACACTCAACTACTGAAACATGATCATGCCTTTAATGGCGGGAGTTGAGCTAAACTCATCACAACATATTGATCTTACTATAATAGTTGTGCATGGGAATTGTAATACACATAAGGTATTCGAACAGCTTCAATTGAGTCGTGATCATTAACTATGATTTTTGATACTTTATTTTTTTTATAAAGAACCAAAAGATGGTGCAGATGATCTGGCCTTCATGGGATTCTCTTATCTGAAGGCAGCTCACCTATATATAGGAACGGTACTGGCTTTTTTTATAAAGAACCAAAATGGGTGGACGTTGATCTGTGCCTTCATGAGTTCTCCTTATCTGAGAGAGCGCTCACCTATATATAGGAACACGGTACTTACCAAAGCGGGACCTAACCTTACGCGCCCTCAGTTGTTCCTTCAAGGACCAAAGCCCTCGCGACTTACTTCAACTTATATAAAGGAGATGTGTGTGAGTGAGAGCTCTGGACTTGCTACCGTTTCTTAGATTTAGGGGTGAGAGCTATAATGTTGATCTCTCACCCCTATATAACACATTGTCCTTACCTTAGGTAAGACCTTAAAGGACCTTTTTGGACTACGTAGGAAGGGAGAGCTATGCGAAAGGGTTTACCTTTCAGACAGGACCTGAGCTACAGCTACGCAAAGGAATAGTTCCTTGCCCTAGCTATAATAAGTCACATTCAAGACCTGACATTCCTAAAAAATGTGTTATACGTCTGAGCGTATTAATAGGCGGCCGACCTTTCCGGCGGGCAAGACAGGTTATGAATGATTTGATGAACAAGCTTCAAGCTTCAAGCATGACAAAAGCCTTCTTCCCAATTAATATTAATTAATAAGTTTCAAAATATCTTTATTTATTATTTAAAAGGGCTTAGACTTTTTGAAACAAGCAAGCGCCGGCGCGTGAATAAAGATGGTTAAGACATAATGCCCCTAAAGGCTTCAATCTTGGATCATGGAAAAAAGGGGCTAGGTGAGTATGACTGTTACTACGCAGTAAATTGTAATGCGAACGTGTAGATCTACGACCATGATGAAAGTAACATGGATCAGGCATACTAACCTCCATCTTCTATTTGGCTCTGGGTGTGACGTCATTTCCTTTAGTCCAAGGTATAGTGGATTAAATGGAACACAATGATCAAAGACGGTTATTTATCCAACCAACACAGCAACCTTCCGGTGATATTCCATGTTCCGTCTTTTACTTTTCCTATTTTCACTCGGTCATCAATGGATTATAGATCGACTGGATAAACTGGGTCATTTGGTTATTAATAGTCTCTATGCAACTGGAGGATATGGATCTGGAACTCAATATCTATATTATGCAACGGTATGTGCGGAAATCGCTACTAGATCTTTATGTGTCTCTTATGCTGGTGCTTAAACTACTGCCATTGGTGCTGCTGATGGATCGACTGAGTCACTTGCACTCGTATACTAGCCCTCCTCACTCTACCTGTACTCAAATAAACTTAACTCAGGGGTACCAAAGGGCCAAAAGAGATAATCCTATAAGGTAGAGTGACTGGCCCAACCGAACTTGCCTTCATTACAGTGGTAATTTCAGTTCAGAGAGTGGGCGTATCAAGCAAGATTTGTGATAGATTCAAGCAAGATGTGATAGATAGTTCGAACGAACCTGGTCCATCAATGTGGGTGCGGAAGCACGCTCGACTGATAAGGAGAGGGGCGGAGCCACTCGACCGACGGGAGGAGGGAGAGGGAAATTGAGTAAGCTTTGTGGGTGTATCCGTCCGGATGGTAGAGAGGAGTGGGAACATGGCCTGCCTATCGGGAGTTCTCCTTCCTGCGTTCACCTGGTCTTACGAAGATGGGAATTGAAGAAAGAGAAGGTGGCGTCTCCAGATTATAGATAGTAAGTGCCTGACCTTCCTAGTTCAGTTCGAACCCTCAGTAAGCAGAAGCCTACATAGCAGTTCCAATGCTACGCCTTGAACCGCTCGGCCATCTTTCCTACGAGATCCCTTCTAATAAATCAAATTAGTGAATAGCAAGTTCCTTACGAATTCTTTTTGTTCAGGTACGATCAGTTTGATCTTGTGGAAATAAATAGATAATAAATAAAGTAATSATTCAATCCCTCCCGGAAAGACGAAAATACATTTTCTAAAACTTACTCCTATTTAAGTTTAAGGACATATTAAATAATCCTTGTTGATCTGACGATCTTATTCGGATTGCCCAATAAAGAATTTGAGATAGCCCTGGAGATGGGTATGATCGGTACGTGATCTGGGGGATTATGGGTGATCAATGCCCATTTTATTGAAAGCGGATCTTCTTGAGCTGCTTCTGGCTAATGACTAATATGAAGGGTAGCGTGGTCCCGGGAAAAGGTTACTCTGAACATGAGACGGGGTGGATGCAGCTTATCCTTTAAAGCGGGGTGGGGTAGGGTCCTTGAGAATAGTCCTTGAGATTAGGCTGGCATTAGGCTTTCTTTCCATGATGCTCTTTCTTGCTTTCCATGATGCCCCTATTGGGTGGGGTCCTTGAGGAGGACACCTTGAGATTAGGCTTTCCTGGATATATGAGCATGATACCCCTATCAGGTGGGAACGGAGCGCTTCCCCGAAGCTCACCTGGCTTAAGCACACAACGCCGAGCACAAATACGCCATACCTTGAGGGATGTCATGATCCGGGCATGGGTCTTACTTATTATTGAAAGCGTAGCAGGGCTTGCTTATGAAGGCGTAGCAGGCAGATTCATCTGCAACAGGTAACAGGAGGCAGAGAATAAGATTAATTGTCCCTCATCTGCAACAGGTGACAGTAAGTAGGCAGGCAGAAAGTATTCATCAATCATTCATACTCCCGGAACAAAGCCTATCTGAGCAAGAAGGAAGGATCTGGTTTTTCCTTGAGGAGGACACCTTGAGATTAGGCTTTCCTGGATATATGAGCATGATACCCCTATCAGGTGGGAACGGAGCGCTTCCCCGAAGCTCACCTGGCTTAAGCACACAACGCCGAGCACAAATACGCCATACCTTGAGGGATGTCATGATCCAGGCATGGGTCTTACTTATTATTGAAAGCGTAGCAGGGCTTGCTTATGAAGGCGTAGCAGGCAGATTCATCTGCAACAGGTAACAGGAGGCAGAGAATAAGATTAATTGTCCCTCATCTGCAACAGGTGACAGTAAGTAGGCAGGCAGAAAGTATTCATCAATCATTCATACTCCCGGAACAAAGCCTATCTGAGCAAGAAGGAAGGATCTGGTTTTTCTCCTATACAAATAGGAAAAGTTCCGTCTTATCCGAGCTTTTTACTATATGACCCTATGATTTTGACTTAGTTAAGGATTAGTTGTTGTGCCTGGCTTCGGAGTTCCCCTACGCAAGCGCCTACAGAAGGGTTCATCTTATCAATAGAGATATGGTTCTTTCAATAAGAAATCTCCTTCCTTCCGTACTCAGAAAGACATTTACCTGTTACTTACCGCGATAGCCCAATTCTACCATTAAGCTAGTGGGAAAGAATGTCCCAACCAAGACCAGCAGCATGGAAGTATAGCTGCGCCTTCCTTCAAAAGAGAAAAGTGCTCCAACTCGACTGGCTTTCCTTCCTTTAAATGGTAAATTTAAGAGTGGGAAGGTGATAATGTCCATAAGGATTGTAGTAATAGCCCCAAGGGAAAGGAAGCGAACTCCCCTAAAGTCATATAGATTGGCCTAGCGTTCGAATCCTGCTTATTGAACCTTCCAACTTCGACCTTTACTGCCTTCCTTTCGACTTCCCGACGGAGAGCTTTACTGCTTCCCTCGAAATCGAACCACCCCATTGGCCCTTGACCCACACCACCAACTGATGAATCAAACCGCCAACCTGAGGCCCTAACCGCGAACCTGAGGACCAAACTCCATCAGTCCTTGACACCCTGAGCTTAAACTTAACACCAACCCAATATCTACCCTTGAACCTACACAAACCACATCCACCCACACAAAAAGACCTATCGTGCCTCACTACACTACCCGTGAGATACCCTTTGAATGCTTTTTATTAGCTTGATTAGACGTTTTATTACTTTATTAGAGTTTAAAATACTGTGCTAAAGTACAGGCGCCTAGGTGAACTAGTAACTTAATTCCAGAATAGAAAGAAGTCCAGGAGCATTGTGAGATGAAGTCCTCCCTTAAGCCCTGAAGCCGGGAAGAAGGACTCACTGAACCAAGCCTAGTTCGAAGAGCTAAAATCTTAAGCCCAGGATAGTTTTTATTGACCAGCCCGCCTATTCTCTTGTCCCAGCCAGTAACGAACGAAGCGCCAGGCAACGATGCCAGCAACAAAAAGCCAATAAAAAAAAGGCAGCAAGCAGCAATCGATAGCAGGTAGGTTCTCCGGGCATAAGGTTAACTGAGGACTTTCGGTGGCCCCGTGTATGTGCTCCTTCCGTCCAACCCCCCTACTCCCGCATCTGTTGGTCGTAATCCAGTCAAATCAATATAAATATAATTAGCTGTTGGTTGGGAAAGATCTCACCTGCTCTGACTCGCATCGTAATATAAGGAAGTAATAAGTAGGGTAGCAATATAAACCAAGCACTAACAAATTGATATGGACGACCCTTCCACCGGTTCTGCACCACTTCACATCCATCAAGATCAGACCAAGTAAGCAAGGAACATAGATTGAGAAACGTTTAACGCTGAGGTGTCCGTGAGCCAGTCGCTTTACACATCCATACGTACTGCCCAACACGACAAGACCAAATACGTATGAATTCTTACTTAACGAGTGCATGTTGAACTTTTCATGTGATCTCGATGAACAACGAATGGCTGCTAATCATGGCTAATCGACTCGTGAATCATGGCATGGAACCAACTGCATTGTGATATCATCATGGAAGCTCTACTATTCTCTAATGTTGTCCACATCTACAAGAGATCCTGCTCTTAATCTCATAGCACTCTTCATATCATAGCAACTTGCCAACTCTTCATATCATAGTTAGAATACCAGCAACTTCATATCATAGTTAGAATAAAGGAAATAATTCATTCATAAAAAAGCTAATTTACAGGCAAGCAATCAACTGCTGCTCTGCTATATACGTAAATATAGTTTTCCAATTCGAAACTTCATTAAATGTTAGGTATAATCATTTATCAACCAACTGCAGGTTACCAACTTCATATAATGGTCTATCTTTTCCTATCAACAAATGAACTACTCGTCTATCTATGAACATTTGTTGCTTTCAGGTTACCAATAGAATTCGCCCATTTCTGTAACCCCCTAGATACAGAATGTCGTTCAATCCATTCGTAGACGTTGAATGAAGTCAATGCTGATTAACAACTTCCAGATCAGGCCGGCCACTCGAAACTATACGTAAATATTCCAACAAGTAGAACCTAGCCAACGATAGCTAGATATTGAAGTAGCTCCATAATTAATATCATTAGTTACCGGTTCATAAATATTCCACTAACTCGAGCTGGCATTTCACCCTTCAATTCCCTAGTTCTGTTCTCCATTTCACGTTTATCCCTTCCAGCTTTGTTTTATTTATGTCCGGCCGGCTTTTCAGATGGAAATATCGCAAAAAAAACTTGAGTGAACAAACAATATAAATAACCAACCGCTCCCATGCTTGTTATCCAAAGTATAGTTAACCCAGTGCATTTTAGGTCTTCATCTTGATCAAAACTGGATCAAATGAATACGGTAATGGAATTGTTCTTTTCCCCATGCCATGCTCAGGTAAAGAATTTCACTCTACCAGTTCCATTCCTCTAGCTAGGAATAGGTTAGGTATAGGTAGGGGGTGGCATCCACTATTGATTTCTTACAGTTGGGTGGAAATCACTCACTCTATCGGTTGTCTGGTATGCAACATTTAGAAGATAAGTTTCAGCTATGTTATGTGAATTCTTAAGAATACTAGTCTATTAAATCTATATGAAGTGTGAAGTAATAAAAAGGTGTTTTTCTTTGCTTCTAGAGGTTTTTTGTGTTGTGGTTGTTATATTTTGGAAAGGAAAAAGTTACCTTTGTGCCTATGCCTTGCAATACTAATGTTTACCCTCTATTTTCAAAGCTCCATTTTTCTTTGTTAGATTTTTTTTTGAATCTGTATGTCATATTTTTAGTATAACTCCCATAACTCAGGTCGTTGGTACCCAAGATACAGTCTGCGATTTATTTATGGCATTGTAGATGTTTTTGGACATTGGAAGTGCTCCTATTTTAGATCTAAATTGTAGTAATATATTTTGAATTTGAAAGGTATGCAGTCGAAGTCTATGCTCTGTCTTTGGTGCATAATATATGTTTGGTTTCACAACGATATTATTTGGGAAAACACATGGAATCAAGGTAAGGGTCTATTTTATGATTTTTCCAAGACAATATGGTCATGGAAAAGTGATTGCACACTTCAATCTTGGAACAAACATGTGACTTTATAGGAAACGAGGTTTGATACTTTCAACCATTAGACATACGATCTAGCTATTTTACGACAGTTATGTGTGGTGTTGCGACAAACTCTATCAATGATTATCCTTATTTGTGTATATCCTGTGTGTGACAAATAATATATTTTGCTTACTATTTTTCCTCCAGAATTCTGGGCACTGGGATACCACTGGGTTCCCTCAAAACAAAGTTTCAATGCCATTGAAGTGGAAACTTCAATTTCATTCAAATCATCGAAAAATATTTTGTTGTTGCATTAAAATTTATCGTATTACCTTCTTGATGGATATAATTCAAAGCATATTGTATATATATATATATATATATATATATATCATCAATACACATATGAATACATGGATCCAAGTTTTCTGTTAGCCTCACAAATGGTCTATTTCTTTTGAACTTTGATTGTGAAGACTTTATAAACAACAACAAAGTTTTGCGTGAGGCAATGTGTCTTCTAATGTATTTTGATTATGAGAAGGAAACTTGCTAAGTACAATTCCCTTAGATATTTGATGTAAAATGGAGTATCCATACCTCAAGGGTATATGACAAGTAGTCAACTAAATAGACCCTGAACAAATATTGCAATTTACAACACACCTAGGTGAAGAAGAACTATATGAGTTTAAGTGCACTTGCAGGGGACACTTTCACAAAGCCAACTATTGCATGGATCACATTCAATGAGGATATCTAGTATTTCTCTAGTGAGACCTATAAATTACAGGTTATTCTAGCCATTAATGGTGTTTCTTTGTTTTTTATTTTCCCTAGCACAAGAAATAGTGTCGATGAGCTTTTTGTCTTCAAACAATTGATATGGCAGTCGCCCAAGTTACCTTTATAGTTATTTATGCAATCTCATTTTTTTAATGTCCCTATTTTGACATATCAATCATTGACTGACAAACAATAAAAGGCTCAACAAACAAAAATTGTACATTTGATAATTTGAAACCTTGGCCTTAATCTCAATCCACATTCATAAGCTAATAATGTCAGAGGAGCAACAACACCACCACCTTTTCCCATGGTTAAATGTGCTAGTTACAGAACCTTTCTTTGCATTCCATGGTTTCACTTTCTTCTCTTATTTTTTCAATTGTCAATCAAAAGCATAGTCTCTGTCAGAGGGCTTCTCTCATCGTCTCATTTGTTGGGAAATTCAAACTCTCTTGACATTCAGAGTATTGGTGGCAATAAGGTTTCCTGTTTAGTGTCCATGTAAACTTGAATGACTCACAAAGTGATGTTTGTATAGGGACAATGTAATGTCCCCACTTTGGGACATCATCACAGTGCAGAGGTTTATGATGACCAGAGTAGCCAAATGGATGTTATAGTGAGTACAGGGGTTATTGAGAGGCATTGTNGATTACAGGAAGGATGGTTCGATCGCTATCGCTTGATGAGGTTACCTTGAAGAGCCTTCCCTCTTGCACTTACACTCACGGAACAAACAGAGTTGTTCCTTCATCCGTCCTTCCCTCTTGCACTTACACTCACGGAACAAACAGAGTTGTTCCTTCTTACTCCCTCTTCACTTAGATCGACCTACACACAAACACTTAACACGGAGACCTAGAGCTACACATCACACAGCATTATATATATATACGTGATTGTACATACAGAGCTTTTATTAAGTCAACAGTGTTTATTCAAGCATATTTATTCTCTTTTTTCCGTCTATAGTCCCATGCAACTAAGTCATAGAGAGACTAATAAAGTGTCTAGTGTCTAAAGGCTAATTGACATGGAAGGTTACATGGAGAAGGTAAGGCACCACTTCTCCAGGGCTTTAACTCTAGACCTTATGGCAGCAGTCTATAAGGCGAAGACTGCAGATTGGATAGCTTTAGAGGTGAGGCGATCCAAGAGTTGCCAGGTAGGTGTCGATCCAAAAATCCATTTATATGTGAGACTCGCATTTCTACGTTTCACTTGTACTGGGACGACTAAAGAGAGACCTTAACAGTCCAGTTCATAATGGGGATGGAGACAAATTGGCTATAGAATAAGTCTGCCAATAGTAAGTAAGTCAGTGAGTGCCCAGGAGGTTCCATTGCTGCTAGCTGGTCAGCCAATAACCAGTGTATCCCCAGTAACATTGTCCAATGTCCAATAGGGTCCCTCTTGCTGTACAGCCGATACTCACCCGCATATATATAT
>SNQJ01S0002688.1:229877-240788 GCA_010110895.2 Picea sitchensis
TAGTCTTTCTATCCTGTCCTGCCTGTGCTACTCCCTTCCCACTCAAGCAAGGGCCACCTTCCCCTTACCACTCCTTGAATTAATTTCAGGGGACTCCCTTTGAAAGCATAAAGCATGCAGCATGCATGATGGCAGGACCAGGAACAACCTACCCTGTATGTACAGCATACAGATCAAGCACATGAACCACTCACGATTCTTTCTATGGATCTCCTTCCTTATCTGGCCTTCTATCAGTCAGTCACTTTCAGGTTGATTGCCCTGGGCCTTACTTCCCCAACAGACAGCGGGACGCGGGTTTCACACACAGTTGACTTACGCAGGTTTCACTTTCACACCTATCTTCTCTATCTCTGGCCTATTCATTTTCTGGTAGGCAAGAGAAAGAACGTAAGAAGATGGCTGGCGATGAGATGCGCGGAAATGCGCGGAAAAGTAGTCCTCCCTCCGGACTCCCTACATGGAAAGTGTGTCTGGGAAGGAAAGAAATCTCGGTCAGATTCCATCCCATTCAACCGTGTTCCTGTTATTTCAAGTCCGTGCCGTTAGTCTCTATTGAACTTCCCACTCACGGTCAAGCTCTCTATATTACCTACGCTATTTATGCATCTCTCCTATATTTAGATTGTGGTTGGCTCGAAAGAACATGCAGGGGGGGATTTTCGAAACAGAGAAGTCACTACTATAAGTTACCTAACGCGGTGCATCCAGGGATTGCGCTCTTTCCCACCCAATAGCCCGCCAACATTGAGGTGAAAGTCCAGTGAAGAGATCAACCCAACCCTTCTTTCTTTCTATCTAATTACATACCTAACCTATTGATTTAACCCATGCCTGCCCCCAGATACAGACAGATAGGCAAGCCTTTATTTGTTTGTTCTAGGGAAGAAACCAAGCCAGCCCCGAGACCCCGCAGAAGTAGATAGCCTTGTGGGTCATGACGCCTTACTTCCGTCCATCCATTATTAAGAATATTCTTTCTATACTCTGCTGTTAAACCTCGTTGTGACAAAGATCTCCAAGGAGTTTATCAAGCTCATATCTCTGGTTGGAGTTGCTATGTACTCCTTGAGCCGCGCTTTGGTGACTCTGAGTAGCTGCCCAATGACATGTCTTTCCATTCTTTGGTGTTCTTGTAAAGTCGTCATAACCTCTTCTTGAGGTAGGAATGTATTATCTTCTCCGAAAGAAGTGAAATTACATTTTCGGGTGATCTTTTCTGCCACTTGCCAAAGTTGTTCACATTCACTGAAGGAATCATTGACTTCCTTATCCAGTTTATTACAGGATTCCTTCCAGCTATTGAGCCCCAGATCATTTCGAAGAATGTATCAATCATGCATCCTGGGAACATATAGAGGGGAATCTTTGTGGTCCCTTTGCCACTGCTTTACCGGATCAAAGCATTCTTGTATTCTTTCTTTGGCTTCTTTCCATTCTTGTACTCTCTGGGTTATATTGAGCAATTCCACACATCGATCTTGGATAATCTGTAGCTTCTTGTAGAGATTCCTCTGTGCTATGTTTAAATCATCTTGTATTTCGAGGGAAGATTCTGTAAGGCTTCAACCTTCTAGTCGTACTATCAGGGTATGTATGTCATTCCTCTCCGAACATTGTCTGGCTAGGATCAAAAATGAAGTCTACGGGTATGTCTGACTTCAACCTAGTTCGAACTGTAATTCTCAGTCAAGTATGGGTTCTAACGGGATGGGTACGGGTCTGGCACAAAGGGAAGGTTCTGGAAGGATTAAACCTTGTCCTCCTTTCTGGGTATGTAAGTCTCTGCTCTCCGAACATCCGAACATTCGACGGCTAGTATAAAACATTCAGGGGACGGGTATGTCCGCCTCACCCTTGTCAAAGTGGGTAAATTCAATAAGAAAAGGTGGCGTCTCGGGACCTTCCCCTACCCCAAAATAGAGGTGACCGAAGTATGAAAAGTGGGGAAATTAAGGAAGAAAAGGTGGCGTCTCAGCCCACCAGCTAGCGATAGATGCCTACCAGCCCAAGAGCTACCAAGCCAAGTGCCTTCTCTGCCCTGCCTCCCCCTTTAAGTAGTTCAATTACCAGCTACTCATATTTTACCAATTATGAAATAGCGTAATTACGTATATAATAAAGCGTCATTCAAGAATTACTATTGAGACACGATGTTCTGAAGAATCATCTCCTTCAAAATCGAAATCGTACACGTGGGGGCATCAAAATCGAAATCGTACACGTGGGGGCAGAAGGGCAAGGTCACTTACGCATAGCTCAGGTTAGGTCCTGGCCTTTTCTTTCTTCCAGTCATTATTTATATATGTAATTACGCTTTGGACATCGACAAACTGAATTTGAAAGTTCAAGAGCTTCCAAACTAGCTCTTTGAGGGGGGCAAGGAAATAAGGAGGGGCTCGCCTTTCTGGAGAGGTTAATCTTTATCTTCCACTACTCAAATCGAGGAGAGGTCGTGAACTAACCCTTTAGAGCTATTGCTAGATAAGTCATAAAAATGAGTTAGCCCAGCTAGTTAGAGACGATTCACTGTCTCCTAATAGGAATTCCGATCCMCCGCCCCGCCACTAGGTCATACCCTTTCCTTCTCGTGGTTCGGATTCGGGAGCCGCTGCTTCCTTCACTCCATACTCATTCTACTCATGGAGCAATAGCTACTCAACGGGTAGCCCGCCCAGGACTCTAACATGCAGGCCCCGCACGAAACTCACTGAACCAGCGAGCGGCAGGGTCAGTTGTGGATCAAGCAATCAAGGGAAGGGTTTAAGGCGGGGCTGTTATTACTTATTGCTTGAGGGACGAAGTGCTGGCTCGTCGTCTTACTTCTTGATTGATCGGACCGATAGCAACGGGACTCTACTGAGGGTAAAGATTTGCCTATCCCTGCCTGGGTGCTCCGCCTTCTCCAAATGCCGAGGTATACGATTCACTGGCTGTGGATGTTTGGAGGAAAAAAGGAAGATGGAAAGATCTAACGGGAACCCTATTCACCCTTATTATATACGTAATGACATATATAATAGCAGCCACTTATTTCCTCTCCCGTTGGTCGAGAGTTCGCTGCCTCACCCTCTCCTTACAGTCGAGCGTGCTTTCGCATCCTCTCCCGTTGGTCGAGCTTGCTTGCGCATCCTCGGCGAAGGATTGACCCTAAAGGCCAACTCTTCGTGATCGGTTTCTGCGATCGATAAGGTGCCGTAAGGCCGCTTGCCTGTTAAGGGAAGGAAAATATGAAAATGCTAAACTAAGGTAAGGAATATAAGAGATCTACATAAGAGAAAAATGTAGATCACTATACTGATTTCATTGTATTACCCATTTTTGTTTTTATTCTTCCCTTCCTTCACTTCACATTTGAAAGCAATGTGAAGTAAAGTAATCGTTTCTCTCATTCCTTGAAGCTTATAAATATGATATATGAATACCAAGCTCTGTGTAAGAAATCTTTGTTTGTGCAAGCATTCGGATTAACACCACCGGTGCTCGGATATTTACCACATAGGAGAATATTCTGTAGATTTCAACTGTCACATGGACTGGGATTTCTATTTACGCTGCCATCTTTCGTCTTTTTATGGTGGCTTTGACTCTTGCGTTCTTAGCTCGGGCCTTTACCGCTTTCGTGATGACTATTATTCCCACGGCTCACGTACTTATCTCTCTCACAGGGGGTCTCAGCTTGGCCGTGGCTCCCATTTCCTACTACTATGTGTACACACTCCTGCTATAGGCATCCGTATTCTTGCTTTTGGACTGATGACTTTGGTTGCGGGTGGCCTGCTTCTGGCTACTTACTGTAGGTTTGAGGGGATTGACTTTCTTATTTGCGTGTGCGTGCTTTTCTTTATGATTTGTGTGATTGACTTTATGAGGTGGATGAAGCACTTTATGTTTTGCGGGATCCACCTAAGGTTTCGCGTGAGGGACCTCTTCTTTATTAGTGATTCAGGATGTCACTTTGTTTTTATTGTTCTAGGGAGGGTGAGTTTATTGCCTATAAGCACCAGCATATGTGCGCAAGCTTACCCCCTTTTTCCCATTGTTGCGAGTCGGACTGTAGTTTAGAGAATTCATTGAAGTAAAGCACAGATGCTAATTCCTAATACCAGAGTGAGTGGGGTCTGCCCCCGAACGACCACTAATACCAATGATGGATTCTATGATGCTACTCCATGAGTCAATTATGCACTCCAATAGAAAATGTATAGAGAAGGCTTCATTTCAAGATATATAAGTAAAATGCAAGATGGAGAAGTAGTAATCTTCCACCATGGAACCATGCGGTAATTAGGAATTAAACCAACTAATGAACCCTAATTCTATATAATTATATAAACAAGGCATGTTCTAACTCCTTATAATGGAATCTAATAACCTGATTACCTAACCCTTCTTACCTAACTATTATTCACATAGAGAACCCAATGGTATTTCCTCACCTAATTAAAGCTAAGAATATTCCTTCCCTTAAAAGGAAAGCGGCCTTACGGCACCTTATGTTGTTCCCAATGAAGAAGCGATTGTACCAAGTGTGAAGAATCCCATGATGCTCTTATCGAATGAAATTCCTCCTAATGTTGCTAAGAAAAGCACCTAATTCATATATAAGAAACCAAGGTGTAAAAAAGAGAATTCTAAAGAGATTGATTCTGGGGTTGGAGGGCGGGGCAGAGGATGTATCAATTGATTCCCTGTTCTGCTTCCCATAGTTTGCAGTTGTATCAGGATACTTCTACCATGGTGCTAAAACTTGTTATGTTCTAGGTGCTGTTAGTTGGGATGGATGTCGTAGGGTTGGTGGTAAGGAGTGAGATGGATACGGTGGTTGACTCTCCGACGTTCTCCAGCTTTCGTAATCAAAATAGCATGGAATCGGCGAATGACGGTCTAAATCTTGGTAAGAGGTTTCCTGACCTTGAACCCGAGAAGTATAAATAAAATAAATAGTCACTCCTCCCTTTGAATTCTAGATTAATAAAATGATTTAATGATCCTTAAGATAGAGAAGACAAATCCAAGATGGTAATTCAACCATTCCCCTTCCTCCGGTTTTCTTTAGCAACAAGAACCGGGTTCCTAGGTGTTAGTTTCCGTTGGTGTGGTGGAAGTTCAGTAGGTGTAGGTTCAATTTATCTAGCCAGCGTATCCCTAAGTGAATAGTGTAGTTAGCCTAATGTCTGTTCAGGGCAGGTTTGTTGTGCATTTTGCGGGATGCTCATCGGCATGAATTCCGATGCATGCTTGGGATTTAGAAGTGATTTTGATGGTGTAAATGGTCGAGTTAATATCGTATTGAAATATGCATCTGTTCTTCCCTTTCTCCAAGTAGAAATCACAGTGATGCTTATTTCACGATGCACTCTTCGATCGAGATGAAAAAAGATTGTCTTTGAATCTGAACACATCCCTTCTTTAAATGCACTTATATCTCTATATACGATGCAGGTTTACAGACTAAGATTTAGTTTTATCCGCTAACACCGGCCAGCTCCACTTGGGAAAGGAACATTAGGACTGTCACCCGATCGGGTAACAACCAATGAAGACTAAACCTAAATTGGATGAATCACAGTTTGTGAGACAAGGGGCTAAAAGAAGAAACCATCTAAGGGGAAGATGGGGACCTCGCTCTTAACTATCGAATAGAACTTAGTAGATTGCTTATGGAACACGGGATGGGAGGGGAACACATTAACTCACTCACCAACTAATAACGGTCACTACTCTGGTGGAGAACTTAGGGGCTATCTATCTAGACAACATCTCAAGGGCTACGGGGGGGGGACCTCGCTCTTAACTATCGAATAGAACTTAGTAGATTGCTTATGGAACACGGGATGGGAGGGGAACACATTAACTCACTCACCAACTAATAACGGTCACTACTCTGGTGGAGAACTTAGGGGCTATCTATCTAGACAACATCTCAAGGGCTACGGGGGCCCTCTATCTCGCAACTTTGACTCGGGCGGACCTAGCTCGGATGGCTTTGGGGACTAACTAGATTGCTTATATCTCGAGGGCAGACCAAACAATGACTGATCGGGGGGGGGCTATCCATCTAAAGACCACAGCCCGGGCGGACCTAACAACGGTAGCTCGCGGGGCTAATACTCTGACTCGTACCTAGATGGCTCATACTAATGGTCTGGCTTACCCTAAAACTTGGCTACTCCCGCCTATAACTATTCACTTTCTCCTATATACTTTTGGTAGCTGGATGATGATGAAGATCGAAACAATTTGGATGAAGCAGGAGATTGCTACTATAAAAAGTAGTAGTACGAAGCGCGTGAAAAGCATGAAAAACCGGAAAATTGGTGAATCTCCACACGTGCGCTTCCCATAATGGACTGCCTGTGTTTCGCTATCGCTCGGTAAGTCTGCTATTGCTCGGGGGTACGACTTGACTAATAAGCTTGCTACTATAATAATGGGTTCTGCTTAATCCACTTTATGCTGGGGTTATTATATACCACTTAGTTTCGTACTAACTTAGTTTATTTATCGCTCGTGGAATCATGTTGCAAGTGCGGGGGGGGGGAAAGTCTACTACACCTTTATATATAGTACACCGAATAGTACACCGAAGATGTTGGGCCGACGATCAAACAGCGTCAAACAGCGTTCCCCCCGACCTCGGGAAAACTTTGGAAGGAGGAGCTTACCCAAAACTCTTCGTGTCCTATACATGCCAATACATGCAAAAGTGGCTCCAACACTAGAAAAAATTAATGTTGGAAGAAAGAGACACCAGTGAATCATGCAGATTTAATCCGTTGAGATAAAGATTCAAAGTGAAGGATGCATCGTCTATATTAGTGATTCGCACTTCCCCCTTGGAATTGGGTGCGCGGAATAATCATCATATCGGATCCAATTTCATAATCGAAGCGCGAAGAGTGCGTCGTCAGGTTATCAGTTAATCTCCCAGCTTTTCCCAATCAAGATTTGAAAAACGTATCTGCTGGTTACTATATTTAGGTATTTCTTTATGTTTGGTATATTCTGAAACTGAACAGAATTGATTGTCACTAGAAAAGAAATAGGGAATGATCGGCGTTAGAAAGGAATTAGATACTAGATTAGTTATATACAACTCTATTAGCAATACTACCTTAGGAATCTTATACCTTTACTTCTCCTTGTTATCAAGCCCCTACTCGTACTTATCTAGCTACATCTCCTCTGACTCGTTATAGCATGCTCCTTAAGAAGCTCCCTACTAGCTAGTGGTGTTCCATCCAGACCCTCTGGGACTCCTATATTAGCTAGTCCATCTCTACCTGGTACTCCCTATACAACTCGTCATCTTACTAGTCCAAAAAAGACACCTCAACCGAGCTATAGTGCTCCCATAACAAACATATAGGACTCCTCCATAATAACTCCTCCATAATAACTTTAGGAATATTAGTCTTAGGAACTCCATTAATAATATATTAGCTCTATTAGTCTTCTTAGTATGAGCAATATTAGCTCTTATAGCTATTAAGATTAGGTCTAAGTGAGAGATTCTGTAATCTCCACCGACCCCAAGGGCTAGATACGTAAGCTTTACACCATGGCACCATTATTCGATCTATAACCTACTTTCCACCGTGGAAATAGATGACATAGCTCCTATCAGGTCGGAACAGTACTGAGACAGGAGAACAGATAGGGGCATAGGGCACTAGGCGGACTCCACAACAGCAGGAAGAGCAGGTGGTCCAGCATGAAACCACTTACACAAATCAGAGGCAAAGGCGGTTTACCCTACAGCGAAAGCAGAGGCAAGGGTAGCTGGAGCCATAGCCCGCAGATCGAGATCGAGACAGAGTTTAAGCAGATCGAGTTGGAGATCCAGAGAAATATCCATTTGTAGAGCCATCAGTAGCAGTTTAGGCAACATATAAGGTGGCACCTTGCTCTTAGTTCGTTTGGGAAAGGCCAAGCCCGGGAAGCTTTGTTCGAGATTCGGGCCAACGAATCAGCTCGCTTATACGGAGGCTGTAACGATAAAAACGAGGAAGCACGGGCGAGATACAGATTCAATTTACCGAGGATTAAGTGAATTTATATAAGTTAATTATATTGCCTGAGGTTTATACATCCATTGGCTCCGGTCGTGGGCGGGAAACGAATTTGAACTCGATCTCTAACTCCCTTTGCTGCTTTTTCATCTGCGTATGTAACCGGTAGATGTTCAACCGTGGGATCCACATCTGGATATGAATTTGTAGCATATGCATGGCTTGACATATTAATCTGTAACCGAGCGAGAGGAAGCGGGGNGAAGCCCGCAATGGTATAACAGATACAGCAAATCCGTCCATGAACTGAGGTAGCTATGCTGGAATCAAGTCAAAGATATATCTTGTAGGAAAGTCCTGCATGACCGTCCTTCCAAAATGAAAAGAGAATTTGATTCGGAGGAAGGTGCAAAGCCTTTTTCGAGAGGGAGTCTGCCACATTGTTTTCCTTTCTGAAAATGCGCTGGAAAAAAAGTTTTCTGAAAAGGTGTGTAGCTTCTTTGGTCCGTTCCTTTCTGAAAAGGTGTGTATAAATTTGAAATAAATCCGAATCATTAATAAATATACTCAAAATGTGTATATCTAGTTTTAAAAGTCAAAATTTGAAGAAAAAATCTCATTACATTGTTAAAACAATAAATTGCTTTAATGAATGCTGAGTGTATATATCTAACCCTAACTTCAAAATTTAAACAAACCTTTATCAACTATAATCCTGCGTATTGAACAGTGTTTTTAATGTTACCTAAATGCCTAACTTCAAAATTTGAACAAACCTTTAACAACTATAATCCTGCATATTTAACAGTGTTCTCAATGTTACCTACAGTGTCTGTCCTAACCAACAATATAACTAAAAAGAATCTATAGATAGTCAAACGATGCATACTAAAAGGCTTACAAAATATATACGGTGAGGGATTGTTTCAGAACATCGAATCATAACAACATGGTGGCATCTTTTCAGATCTTATTGAATGCTCAGACATCTTTTGCTGATTTTCAAAGATCTTTAGTTATCATTGACAGATATAGCTAAAATCAATATAGGTCCTCCTTCCAAGTCCGGTTCTGCTGCAGATATGGGTCGCCTTCGAAAATAAGCATTGAATGAATCTAGATTTGGGTCGCCTTCGAAAATAAGCAGTCAATAAACATAGATTTTGGCAGCTGCAACTGTTGTGCCACTGAAGACCCAAGGATTCAAAACTTCCTTGCCATGTTAAACAGCTTGTATCATATATGCCAAGCCTCGCTATACCATAATTATTTTCAAATATATCAACATTAATATCTTTTTCTTGCTTCTTTGTTTGATAATCGATGATCCGTGCTAGATAGTGAAAMSACATTTGCTGCTAGCGAGGAAAGCCCTAGCTGCTAGATTGCTTGGTTCGATGGCTTGGCTTGGCAGGTGAGATAGTTCGCCTGGATAGATTGCTTGGTTCGATGGCTATGGCGATGGGAAGAATAGAGAGCATTATGATAGTTAGCTAGCGATGGTTCAGGTTCGTACACAGCATCTCAGCTTCGGTGAAGCGCTTCTTTCACCAGATTGAAGCTCAACGAAGAATATCGGCGATTAGTTGTATAAAAAGGGATTTTTGGGATTCCGGTTCCCCAACAATAAGGAGCTGGAAAGCACCGATTCTCCTCGTAATAACGAGGTTATGTGCTAACCACCTGAGAACGTCGTATTTTTCTTTGCCGGGATCACGGACACAGATTTTAGGATATACTTGCCAAGCACCCATGAACACATGGTAACCTCCTCTTTCTTTTAACGGAATTTGCCGGCAAGGGGAATCCCCCATAAACACCTGGTAACTTGGTAACTCTAAAAATATTCAAGTTAAAAACTTAAACAACGCACATTGAAGTTTGTATTAATAACATGATTCACGGTCATTATTGAAGTACGTATTAATAACATGATTCACGGTTATTATGATAATCACATTAATCACTTATTTTAATGACAAACTGGGACACTATCAAGAATATTGTTTTTATATAAAATCTTATCTATACAAAACTTATTTATAATTAAAAACTTAATAATTTTAACTATTTTCAATAAATATGTTTTTCATAGCAAAAATAAATTAAAAAATTAAATAAATAAATAAATTTATTATATTTAAATTATAAAAAAAATTATGAATATTTATTTTCAAATTTATTATTTAAAATTAAAATTATAAATTTATAATTTATTATCTATAAATTAAAACATACCTATTGTAAATTAATCTATATTACATAGGAGCCATTTCCAAACTTAAATCTATGTGAAAAGATGAATTTAGAGATTTAAAATTTAACATTTTAATAGATTTAAATTCACTTGGCAACCACTATAAATTAGTCTAGTTATTTAGCAACCTCAGATTTAAATTTGTCAAAAAAATTAGTTGATTAAAAATATATGTGCTGAAATTAGACAAATTTTAAATTAATTGCAATACAAAAAAGAAATTCAGTTTTATTCTCATAATAGGTTGATCATATATTAAATTGAATTTGCCCACCCTACCTGTAAAAAAACATATTTGGAAAAACCTAATAGTAGATGTATAACTAATTATATTTTGACACATGCACTAACCTAACATTATTGTATTTTGAGAGAGGCCATCACCAGGGTGTAAGGTCTTCCCCGGCTCTAGTCTCAGAAATAAGATATGAATAGTAAGGGCAGTGGAACCAATTAATTTCCCTGTTTGCAAATGCAAGTGTTTGTCTATACTCGTTTGCAAAGGTAGAACACTTGGAAATAATGGAGATGTTAACTAGTTGATTAGCTTCAGTAATAAGCGCGTGTTGTAAGCGCCAGTTAGCTTAGTTAAGAGTCAGTTCTCTGGTTGTCTTTTGGTTTGCATGTAGCCGACTCGGG
>SNQJ01S0002688.1:274710-288215 GCA_010110895.2 Picea sitchensis
ATCGAAAAGTGCCATCTGGTTAGATATGTGCTATCTTGCCTACCCTCAGTAAAGTTTCGAACTGTCTCAAGGCCCCTACGATTATCCCATCTCTAAGAATCTCATCTCAGGACTTGTTCAGAGGTTACCTGACTGACTCCAGCGCTGAACTAACGAATCTCGTTTTTCATGTTCTCGAAAGTGGAGTGAACCATCTTTTCGAGCCGGAAACGGGATTCACAATCGCTAGAGTGCAATGGTTCGTTCGAGCGAGTGGATAGGCAGCGCTCAATTACGTATAGGAATCGCGGCAGTTCAGTTGTTTTCCATTCTACTGAAGTAGCCTGCATCGGAATATGAGACCTCTGCAAAAGTAAAGCTAGTAGCCAGTCGCTACTAGCAAGAGCTAATCTGCCTGGTTTGGGTCTACTTCATGAAGGGAACTGCAGATGAGAGTGGCGAGAGGGTTGGTTGGTTGTTGGGCCCTACCTTTCTTTATTTTATGAGGAAAAGTGGATGGAGGGTCCTTCTTTCTCAGCGTCAGTTGGGGGTGAGGTTTATGAAACCATTCTGTTAGTCCCCATCGGGAGTAGGGAANATTCAACCTTCAAGTTCTGATCTGTAATGGTGGACATAGAGATCAATGTTTTCTTTATCCCTGGCACATACACCACATTGTGAATGTGACGAATAGCACCATTCGACAATGTCACAGGAATGTCTCCATATCCCTTGATTTGATGAGCGCGGTCATCTCCAAGATATATGTTGGCTCCATTCTGTGTTTCTTTAAAATTAGTGTACCACATCTTATTACATGTCATATGTACTGATGCTCCGGAATCCACAAACCAGGCATCATAATCATCTGTTTCAACAGATAAAGAAGTGTTAGACACAAACAGCCTAAGATCCTGTGAATCAAAATTCGGGGGTTCATCAATATCATCACTAGCAATAAATAATCTGAGATCGTGATTTGAAGATTTTTCTGCATAATGACCTGAATGTGTTGTAGTTTTATTCCTAGCCTCGTCACTCTTCTTCTTATGACAGTCTTTAACAATATGTCCAGATCGACCACAATAAAAACAACTCTTTGACTCATTCCTACCAGATTGCATACCTTGATTCGGCCTTGGAGATTGTCTTCTCTGCGATGAACTGCCTCTCTTCCATGAACTTCCTCCTCTATCTCTTTCTCCTGATCTCCCTCTCACAGATCTCTTATTTGACCATAGTGCCAAATCTTTATTCCAAGGCTTCAAATTCCCACGCCTCTCTTCCTCTTGCAGCAAAATTCCTGTAAATTCTTCAAAAGTAGAAGGTTTCTCCCTTGCTGCGAGAGCTGTTATGAACATCTGATAATCTTCTAGCATACCATTTAAGGTAATAGTGACAAGATCAATGCTGGAAACAATTTCCCCTATATTTCCTAGCTTGTCTTTCACCTCTTTAATGCGACCCAAAAATGAACTAACAGGTTCATTTCCATCCATCTTAATGCCTAGCAATTTAGTTTTCAGGAACAAAATGCGATTTGTGTTGCTAGTTTCATACAATGCTTTAAGCATTGTTCACGTTGCAGCAGAAGTTTTAGCTTCTCTAATATGTGGAATTATGATATCTTTAACAGACATGCGTGACAATACCTTGGCCTTGATTTCACGCTTATCCCAGTCTTGGATCTGTGTTGTTGTTGCACCAACAATCGCATCAAGTTTCGCTTCATCTCCCTTCACAATGGTTTGACACCATAGCCTTCCATCATGGTTTACGTCTTGAATTTCCAGTTAATGAAATTCGAGCCATCTAACTTGTTGGCTTCATTGAGGTAGGTCTCTTCTAGCGGATTCGCCATCTCTGCAAGTGAATCACCAAGAATATGCAACTTTTCATCGCTCCGCCTTCGAATACCACCGATCCGACTCTATCTTAGTTCTCCAATGGATCTCTTGATCCAGTGCACTTCAAATCTCCTCAACCTCTTTAATCTCCAGTTAGAATTGCAGATTCAAAGATGTTTTACTCTCTTACAAAAAATATCCACTATAATAAACTTTAATATCCCACATAAAGTTTATACCTCACACATACATCCACTTTAATAAGAAAACTCAAGCTTCATGAGAAAAAGAACCTTCCTCCATTCATAACTACAGTCCACCTCATGATTTATAATCCTTTATTTGCATAAGAAATTTAAGAAATTGTGCCATGCACACATATACCCACTTTAATAAAAAAAAACTCAAGTTTTATGAAAAAGAACCTTAACGATTAAAGAAATCGTGTGCATTAATAAGAAATCGTGCACAAGGAATTGACGAGGAGGATGCAACTTAACTCTGCACGCCCCTTTGTTCAACACTCCAAAAAAACTTCTGCTTCCCACAAAGCTCACATATTCTAAGGAAAAACAGTCACAAGTATTACGGATTACATCCCCTCTCTGCTTCTCTCATAACGGATTACGTCCCCTCTCCTTCTATTTGCAGCAAACACACGCTTTTCCGAAGAAAAAAACGTCAACGCTCCTTGGGGGAATGAATGGGAGCGCTAGCGCTTGTGTAATATGGCTGAGAGAGCGCGAGTCGGGGTTGTCAACGCTCCTGAAGAATGGATGGGTTAGCGCTAGCGCCTAACACTCTTAAATGCACACAATGGGAGCGCGAGGGGTCTGAAAATTTTATTTCATAATTGTGATGGCATCAACGCTCTCTAACACTGTATAGGGGAGCGTTGGTGATTTTTCAAAAATCAATTTGAGATCGGATCTCACCTCAGAGAGATGGATCTCTTGGATCTCTAATTTTCTCTGATACCAACTTAGAATTAGGCAAATCAACACACACAGGTGAGGCTACGCTCACAATCTCTATTATTAAATGAGGACTGATTACATCATTATATAGGAAACTACTCTACTTAGTCGGTTACATCAAACCACAAAAAACTAGAATATACATTAAGTGAAGTAAAGTTCAACTACGCTACTGACTATTGACTAATAGAGTTCTTCTACGTAACTATATCTTGCAACTGACTCTTGTAAGTGACACTTGCTACATTATTTCCAAGTTCATTTGCCCATCCTGCATTTAGAGCTTGGGGGAGGAGGTGACACTCATATCGGGTTTTTCCACTAATTAGAAAAACACTCATATCAGGTTTTTCCTTTAGCGTCAACAAACAAAAGGAAAGTTTGAAATCTCTTTATTCCTCCATTGGTCAAGCAGTCTATCATGCATGAGGAATCAAAGAAACACTTATTTATGTGGGTGGGTCACAATCCATAATCATTCTAACAAATACCTTACCTACTTCACCTCCCTTCCATCATATCCTCTTGGAAGCAATTGAAAGGAAGGCGTGACATCCCTCCCCTTGAATCGGTTTCATGTAGGCCTAAACCAACCCATTTCAGTATAAAATAACAAGATTGATTGATATAATATGGGAGGTATGGGAAGGCAACACATTCATTAGTGAAAAAGAATATGGCGCATTTACCCCGCCTGTGTGTCTCAAGCACTAAGAGTTTGCTGGGGTTAGGGATCGTCCAACTCATCAACAATATTGTTGTCAATCAAACGTTATCACTATATAACTCATGCCTTTCCAATTGACAGTATAGGCGCTATTTTTAGGAAACTCATGTGCTTCGCTTCTCCTCTTTTCTGTAGGCACTTTTCTTATTTTTTGTAGGAGCAGGAACTGGCCTACCCACAATGAAGGTAGAAATAAGACTTTGATTAATAAACAACCTTTCTCTAGAATAGACCCAGACTGACTAGGCAAGAACAAGACTTATTCTATATCCTCTCCCATAGAAAGTATATAGGGCAGACTGAGCTGTCAAACAAGAGTCAAAAGGTGAGACGACAAAAGACTCCCCATAGACGAGGTAGTTAGTTAAGGTCTTGAGTCAATGGACTTAAATAAAAATACTTTCAGTAGTAAGTAGTTATAGTGATTTCCTCTCCCTTTGGAGTTATATAAAGTGGTACCACATACTTTTTTTAGTATTTTGTCAGCGGAACTACCTACAACAAAGGTAGAGATAAGGGCAAGTATTTACTACTTGTTCTGGGTAAGTGAGGTAAGGATTATTGCTCGAATCTCAGTGGGGTTAAGTAAGAATACCACTAAAAGGCATGTTGCTCTAGGTCGGTACCAAGCATGTGAGGGAAGCAATGTTACACCCCCTCTGGGCTACAACCAATGGGAAGTACCATTAAGTTAGTGTGCCACCCCCGATGATTTTTAGCACCATTTAAGAGAAAGTATATCTTAATACTTATTCAAAAAAAAGGTGATATATGTAAATTATTGTGATTCAGGAAATGAATACGAGCTCACCGCTTAGGTTGGCTAATCGGGGGTGAAGCGTAGTACTGAAGTATTTCCGGCTTGTGTTAATTTTCATTTCCTATTAATTCTATTATCTTGTATATCGTGCAAGTAACAAAGTAATGGCCTCCACATTCCTAAAATGCCTTGGATTATTCAATCCACTCTGGTTGGCAAAGGGGTTGTAAAGGGCTATCAAGGTCCGTTCCTAGGTCTGAGGTTCAAAAGTAAAATCCAACCCGAGCAAAGTCTGATGCATAGGTTTTTCAAAGGTATTATCAAGTCAGTATGACTGAGTGTTAGGATGTTCTAAAGGGGTAGGTTATAGTTATTACCAAGGGTGATAGGGGCTGTAGGGTGTAGGTATTATTATAAAAAGAATATTTCCAATGCCTTATATATGTGAATACATACACAAAAGCTAATAACGCATTGACCTAACAAGCACCACAAACTCGTTCACAGTGACAACACCACTTATTCTTATTCTTTTATTATTATTATCTTTATGCTTAAGCTCTGGTTCTCTCATTTAAGCCAAATCATGCGCCATTATCGGAGTTCAGGTTAAATGGCACCCACCCACCTTACAAACAACTACTTGTTTACATCGGCTAAATAACGATTTCCTTATGCGTGAAGGGTTCAATATCATAAGGCAAGGGTAGGTATGATTAATGATAGGTGAGTTTCTAGAGGTACAAAAGTGGTGTAAGTCTGGTCCCATGGAGTAGCAAGGCATTTCAAAAGGGAATTCCCCATAGGTCTGATGCGTACATAGGAAAAACAATTATAGTCGCCACCAAAGGCTGTAGGTGGCATATTTTGAAAAGGCAAGTCCAGATGAGTTAATAGAGTTCGGACTATAAATAGGTCGAGATCGTTGCACCTACTGATCTGACACAATTGGTTGCTCATGTTAAGAAGGAGGCCAAGGCAAATAGAATCATTCTTTATTCAGTGAAGGATCACTTCATCCCTCACATTACAGAAAAGACGACCGTTGGTAAGTTGATGTATGAGGCTTTGGTTGGTCTATATCAGAGTTCTTGTGTCTCTCTAGACATATTCTTTTGAAACAAACTTTCTACCATGTCGCATGGTAAAAACAGATATAGTGGTGAGCTACCTGGCCAGGGTCACGGAGTTGAGAGATAAGTTGGCTCCCATAGGGACAAAAGTGTAGGATAAGGAGTTGGTGTCCATTGCCTTGAATGGACTTGCTCCATCTTGGAATCCTTTTGTCGAAGGTGTTTGTGCTCGTGAGCATTTGCCCAATTATGCGAAGCTTTGGGATAACCTTGTGCAGGAAGATATTAGGTTGGAGTCTCATTCAGAGCAACAGAAGAAAGTAGAAGACATAGCCCTTGTTGGGAGGACAATGAAGGGAAGCAAGAAAGGAGATAAGAAGGGTAATAAGAAAGATTCAAGTCTAGAAAATAAATATTTTAATAAGATTCAATGTTTTAGGTGTCACCAGTAGGAGACAAGAAGGGTAATAAGAAAGATTCAAGTCTAGAAAATAAATATTTTAGTAAGATTCAATGTTTTAGGTGTCACCAGTTGGGACATTATGCTAGAGAAGAAGAAGGGGAAGGCAAAATCACTTCGAAAAGCCAACAAGAATGCATTCCAGCATGCCGGATTCCTTACTTATCCAACCTCCACCATGACTTATGCACTTCGTGAGGGGGTGACTCATTCACTTTCACTTCCACTTGTTACGCCGAAAGGTGTATACCTATTGACAATGGGCACATTTAATAGGTTTTTAGTTCTTAATACGTTTTCTATGGACGAGATTAAATATGTCTAGTCACAATAAATGAATGGCTCTAATTTCATCCATTAACTTCCTAGCTGTTATAAAGACATCCGTTTATATGTTTACTTTTTAACATTTACCTAATTGTGTTTAAAAATTACTGTGTTCACTAACTTATTGCCACTTCTACCTGATTAAAAAATATTAAAGTATTAAAGTGGCCGCATTTATGAGCAATTGACAGTGAAAAATTTAACAGACGTGTAAGCCGCCTTTCAGCGTTCACCAGCCGCGAGTTAGCGGCTGTGCTAGTTTTATTTAGTTTGAGAATCAGTCTATCTCGGAAGGAGGAGAACCACCCAAAATATAAGTCTTCCTCTAGAACGAAGTCCCCTAACGCGAAGAGAGAGTAAGTCAAGACCTTACCTTACCAGACTTTCCTTCCCTTGATTTACCTGAAGATCTGACCTTACATGAAGACCTGACCTTACCGGACTTGCCTTACCTTAATATTAATTGACTCGTATATAAAGGTACTGAACTGAACCAGGCAGTTCATGAGTCGGGGAAATATACGAATGGAGGTGCGAGGAGTGCATTTTACTCCTCTCTCAGCTCATGTCAAGACAGAAGCACAAGCAGCATCCGAGTCAACAGAGGCAACAGAGGTAGTTTAAGCTATTGATCTTGTTTACTCAGAACCAAAGAGAAATGAAGTTCCATATCCAGATTAAGAAGCAATTTATTTAGGGTAACCATATCCCGTTTACCAAGTGGTTTAAACAGCACTAAAAGCAGCGGCATCACCCACTATAGATGTAGAGGCAAAGCAATCAATAGCAGGTACAAAGGCGGGGGTGTATACTTTGATAGTATGATACGTTCGGTCTGGCATTGCGTATGAACGCAAGAGGAAAAAGTTCTCTCTAGCAACACGGGCCAGCCCTGACCTTTCCTTCGCTCAAGTAAGTAGCTGACGCGATTGGACCATCGGACCATGGACGGAATTAGGTAATCCGGGTTGAACCGTTCCATTCTATCTATCTATATATGACACAACATACATCTTCTCTGATCCCAAACATCACACTCTATCAGCTGTGTCTTTAGGTAATAATAAGGTTGTTCTCAGCAGTCAATGATTCAGCGGCAGTTGGCGCTTCCTAGGCAGTATATGATTCGCCTGCCATTTCCACAGCATCTTGCCCAACGTACCTTCCATATTACTACTCCGCAAAGGCAAGTGCAAAGGTGGGAGTTTCACTTCTAGATTATATCCCAGAATAGAATATACTACCAATAGATCTATATGGGACTGGTGATGGTACAAGGTCAGGGATGGACACCGGCGCAGGGACAGGCACTGCTACTTACTATTTCATAATCGTTCAGGCAATGATTACTTATAGCCCATGAGCTCATACATGTATGTTTAACCTATGTGGCCTTAACCATGTACACATCTACCTCCATTCCTCAAGTAAAATAGGATCTTTTTCTCTCTACCAAGATCTATCCTTTATATAGGTCTCAACATTTATATATATATAAACCCTCTCATCCCTAATAATTCTAACTAATGCCTCAACTAGGGCTAGCTCATGCTTATTGTGATGTTTATCTTAGTAGGGATCTTAGTCTTTCTTATTGGCCCCTCATCTAGCCTCTTTATCCATAAATCATAGATTCTTGAAGGATGATCTTGGCCAGCCTAGTCAAATTGTCCATAAATGCGGGGAGATTAGAGGATGACGTATCATTCAGGTCAGAGCGGTGGCTCGAGGAACTGGCAGAGGATTCCTCGAAAGAGGTTTTCTTGGCTCTCAGAATGGGAAAAAATGAGGTCAAAATGGACATAAGCCGAGCAACAGAGTGCCTTACCTTACAAAAGTTGAGACCTATATGGTGGTAGAGGACACTTGTTCAAATGGCAGTGGAAGGGTCAAATTTGGCCAGTTGGATGGGGAGATATTGAAGATTTTAGCTTTCTTACCAGAGCTCTGATTTTCCTTCAATATTTCACAATGAGGAAGCTTTAATAATAACAATAACTTAGAATCACTTTTTAGGCTTTTAGAGGTCATAATGGATCATAGATTTTTTTTTATGATTACGAGAACATGTGTTTTTTTCTTGGAAGTTACAAATTGAAATCCAAAAGGAGTAGAGTATGTATACCTCTTTAGACTTAAAGAATCAAATAGTTGAACAAAAAAGATTATTTATTTCACAACCAAAAAAATATCATACAATATTTGACTTATAAGATTCCTAGTTATATCAACGTTTTTAGATTACGATCTTTATTGAGGCGCCCGACCTCTCCTCTCGTACGTATTGGCGCTTTCTCGTATTGATTTGCCCGACCTCCTTCTTGCTTGTATTGATCGCTTTGGGCAAACNCGGATACCGTGGATTCGAGTTGACAAAGGATTTGCGTCACTGGGGGTCGCAAGTCGTGAAATCGCAAAACAACGAGGATCGTCCATCTGAGGGAGGATACGTGGCAGTAATCTAGGATTTCAGGAGAATCCCGAAAGGAAGAGCCCATCGGGATTTTGCAAATCGGCAGTTCGGGAGTTTTGTTGACAATAGGTCGGATTCTCGTGATTGATAAGTCCCGAAACTTTGACTGGTGAACTCCCGAAATATTAGCATATGTTTAAGTCTCGATTAACGGACGAGATCCTCTCGGAGGATCCAAGGTCCGTAACAAACGTTGGATGTGGGAAAGGAACGTGGATGATAGTTCCTCGACCCCTCTCCACCTTTGCAAGCAATGCACGAACATGATCCCTTCGGAGGATCCAAGGTTTGTAATGACCGTTAGATTTGAGGAAGAGATGCAGGCATTAATGCCACGACCCTTTTTACCCTTGCAAGGAATGAAGAGATCGGGACCGTAGACCCCATGATCCATGGGAGTACTTGGACCATCCATCTATAGAGTATACGTGGCTGCTGGTAAGCGCTTCGGCATTTTGGCACCCGGGAAACCAAAGGACAAGAACCCTTGTCTTCGCAAGTCGCGAAATTCTGATCACCGAAACCCCGAAATGGCGTGTGGTGTGAATGAGGTTAAGGAAAGCTGGGATTTGATCGTGACTGTTGATCATCTCGAAAAGATCACGACCGTTGATCTTGGCTGAAGGTCGTCGCTGCTCATCAGAGGAGACGCGTGGTGAGCGGTCAGAAGTTTCGAGAAAAGTCCTGAAATCCCATGGACCGTTGGATCCAAATCCTCAAGGATCGTTGATCTCCTACACGAATCCCCATATCGAGATTCAGGGTTTGGAGTGACAAGAGTTTTGGAGTCGTTGCATCGTGGACTCCCAGTTCACGAAACTCCGAAAAGATCCGAACCATTGTATCCAAGATATTGAGAGTCGTTGGATCTCATATAAGAACTCGAGTATCGAGTTTAGGGGTTTGTAGAGTCGAAAGACTTGACTCGTTTATATCGCTGAGTCGCAAAACGCGACAAGGTGCCTAGTTGTTTGGTCGGTGGTCATAACCGATGATCACATGGAGGTGGAAAAAGGAAAGAGCTAGCCTGCGTTGAGCCCCATAGGACTTCGAGGATTCTGATCGTTGAGAAATTGACGAAAAAATTTGATTTCTGTAGTGGGTATGTGACATATAGTAAAGAATTTTTTGATGGAAGATGTGCATCAAGGAAATGTAGATGGTGGAAGTTCTGGGTGCAAGATCTATAATAACACCAACCCGAAGATCGACTACTATAAAGTTGGCTAACTATGGAATTGTAGATCACCGAAGTTTTGGGTGCAAGATGTATATCATGGAAAAGGGGAAATGAAAGTTCAGTTACGACAACCCAGCAAGTAGTTATGAAAAGCAATGACAGTGGGTCGGACTCTCGTATACTTGAATTCCCTTTTTTATTATTAATGCAAATGAGTGAACATGTATGCTGAGTTGTCGATAGTAAAATCATAACGAATGTGCATTGGGAAGGGCGGGAATGTGGCGGGGATTGAAGAGGGTGATAAATGATTTGAAATTTTTGTGAACCGGGGTCGAATTATAAATGAGGAAGTGTTTGGTGCAAAATGTATATCAGGGAAGTGTTGTGTGAAACATGTATATCACGAAACAGGGGCCATAAGAATTCGATAGTGCTAAGTCACGAGGAATTGTAGATTCCATAAGTTTTGGGTGCAAGATGTATATCGCCTACTTGTAGATGACAACAGTTTTGGGTGCAAGATTTATAATAGCGACAACTCGGGGATCGATCGGACTCCCGTAAATCATTGTTGACTGTGTTTTTTGCTTACAAATGGCAATAAGAGAACCAACATGTATATCACAGAACAGGGGGCATAAAATTTGATAGCGCTAAGATGCGACCCCGTAGAGAGATAATTGGCTAATTGTTGAAAGGAACTGTGGTCGGTCAGGTTCATGATGTGATGATATAGGACCAATCAACGAGTTCGAAAAAAGTCAGGTTCAAGTTTAAATATATTTATTTAAATTGTATTATATTAATGTATCTTAGTGCAAGTTTTGGGTGCAAGAATGAATATGCATCGAGGATGGCAGGAATATGAATATGCAAGTTTTTTCTTGTTGACACAAATAAGCGAACCTATCACTAGTAAAAGCATAATGAATATGCATTGAGGATGGCGAGAATACCCTCTTCTGTGTTACACATTTTGCACTGAATTGTTCTGATATATAAAATTTGATAGTTGGGGCCTAACGTCTCCTCGGGTATCCTTGTCACCCTATTTTAAAGCCCGTCCAACCTCTTTTAACACTTAACCATTTCTTGACATCTCTTTCGTGGATCGTTGAGTTCGCGGGTTCAGGAAATTTCCAATTTCTAGTTGTTGTTTCCTGTGCCCGCTACCTTCAGACTTCTTTCCAAGTATATGCAATCTGTATACAACTTATCCAGAAACATACAGAAAAGATCTTGCTAGGAAATAGAGTATCTATTACAGAAGGACTTATGCTGAATTACAATGTTTTTGAAGGGTTTTGTCACATTGTGATGTTCATGAAAGGATATGTTGGATTGCAATGCTACTCAATGGTTATGTAGCATTATGACATTTATCTTGGTTTACTTACCTCAAATGTATGTTTTCCTCAATGGTTATGTCACAAAGTGGTGTTCCTTAAGGGTTAGGTTAGGTTGTGACATTATTCAATGATTATTTTATACTGTGATGTTTATAATGATTGAATTATGTTAACCATGGTTGTCTTTACTTGGCCATGGTTCACTATGGTTTATTCTGGTTGACTTTGGGTGATTATGGTTGATGTTGTTAACCATGATTCACTATGAAAATGTCGCATTGTGACATTATGGTTGAATTATGTTAACCATGGTTATCTTTAATTAACTATGGTTCACTATGGTTGAATATTGTTGACTTATGTAAACCATGGTTGTCTTTAGTTGGATATGGTTCACTATGGTTGAATTTGGTTGACCACAATTGATTATAGTTTACTATGGTTGATTATCATTGATTTTGGTTGAGTATGCTCGACTTTGGTTGATTATAGTTGAATATGTTTAACCATGGTTTACTATGGAAATGACACATTGTGATGTCCATCTTGATTTACTAATGTTGAATCGCTATGTTCCTTAATGGTTGTGTCGCATCAAGACGATCATAAAGGGTTATGTTGGAAGACGTTCCCTAATTATTATGTCGCATTGTGACATTCATCTTCATTATGTTATGTTGAATTGCTACATTCCTCAATAGTTACATCACATTGCAATGTTCATTAAGGGTTATGTTACCTTGCAGAATTCCTTAAGGGTTATGTTCAGTGAAATGTTCCTAAATGGTCATGATGAATTATGATGTTCATCTTGGTCAACTTCTAAGGAATTTCTATGTTCCTCAATGGTTAAGTCACATTGCGACATTCATGAAGGATTATGTTAGATTTGTGATATTCCTTAATGATTATTTCGCATGCAACATTTATGGTTCTATTACATTACAACATTCAATCATAGTCATCCTATGGAAGACTACGATTGATTATGGTTGTCACATTTCAACATACATCTTGGTTAACTTATGTTGAATTGCAATTGCCTTCAATGTTTTGTTGCACTGCGACATTCATAAAGAGTTATGTTGTAGTGCAACATACCTCAATGGTTATATTGGATTGTAGGATTCCTCAATGGATATGTTGCATTATGACCTTCATCTTGGTTAACTTGTGTTGAATTGTCACATCCCTGAATTGTTTTGTTGCACTGCAATATCCATCTAGGGATATGTCACATTGCAATGGTCATTGGTTTACTATGGCAATGTCACGTTGTGATGCCAATCTTGGTTGACTAATGTGAAATTGAAATATTCCTCATTGGTTATGTCGTATTACAACATCCATTAAGGAATAGATGTCATATTGTGATGATCATCAACAATTATGTTGGATTATGGTGTTCTATACTGATTATGTCTCATTGTGTTGTGTGAAATTCCTATGTTCCTCAATTGCTACCTTACATTGCACCATTTATAAAGAGTTATGTCACCTTGTGACATTCCTTAAGGGTTATGTTTCAATGAGATGTTATTGAATTAACATGATGCATTGTGATATTCATCTTAGTTAGCTTATAAGGAATTGCAATGTTCCTCAAGAGTTATTTCACATTGCAACATTCATGAAGGGTTATGTCATGCTTAATCGTAATGTTTCTTTGTGATTTTTATGGTTATATCACATTGCAAAATTCATTCATAGTCGTCCTTTGGAAGTCTAAGCTTGAATATGCTTATGTAGCATTTTGACATACATTGTGTTTGGCTTATGTCAAATTGGTACGTTCTTCAATTTTATGTCAGAGTGACATTCATAAAGGGTTGTGTTACATTGCGACATATGTCAATACTTATGTTGGATTGTGACATTCTTCAATGAGTATGTGGCATAGCAACCTTCATCTAGCTTGAATTATGTTGAATTTCTACATTCTTGAATGGTTTTGGTGCACTACGATGTCCATTGATGGTTATGTCATAGTGTGATGTTCCCAAAGGGTCATTTTGGATTGTGATGTTCATTAATGATTATATCACATTGCAAAATTAAACTTTTTTTACTTATGTTGAATGGTTAAATTGCATTGTGAGATTCATGAAGGATTATGTTGCATTGTAGCATTAATAGTGTTGACCATGGTTGACATTAAAATGCTAACTTCGACATTATGTCACATTGCAACATTAGACAATTCCTTCATTAATTTAAAGGTACTCCACAAACTATGCATCTTTAGACTAAACTTTTTTATTATGGGAAAGGGTTTTGAGAGTGAAAAATGCCTTTGCAATAAACCTTTATTTTTCTTACCAATGTTGATAACTTTAAACCCAAAATTTAA
>SNQJ01S0002688.1:293969-319823 GCA_010110895.2 Picea sitchensis
TGTTATATCTCGTGCATACTGATGTTTGTGGGCCTATGCAGACTAGGTCTTTAGGAGGTGCATTTTACTTTATGTTATTTATTGATGATTGCACGAGATACACATGGGTTTACTTCCTTAGAAGAAAAAATTATGTTTTCGAGTACTTTAAGGAATTCAGAACCATGGTGGAAAAGCAGACATGAAAATCCATCAAAATCCTCCTTTCAGATCAAGGGGGAGAGTATAAATCAGGCGACTTCATCAAATATTGAAAAGATCATGGAATAGTACAACAATTTATAGTACCTCACACTCCACAGCATAACGGAGTTGCTAAAAGGAAAAACAAAACTCTGGTAGAGTGTGCATTCAGTATGATGAAATGTAAGAATCTCTTGAATGCATTTTGGGCTGAAGCCATAAATACTGTAGTTTATTTAAAGAATAGAAGTCCAACAAGGTGTCTTGATAATGTCACTCCTTTCGAAGCCTTGTATGGCTCCAAACCTGTAGTTTATAATTTGAAAGTATTTGGGTGTAAGGATTTTGCTCATATTCCAAAGGAAAATAGGAAGAAATTGGATGCTAAAGCCATTAAATGTATTTTCATTGGGCATTGTTGTGAATTCAAAACATACAAATTGTTTGATCCTTCTACTCATAAAGTTTTTGCAAGTAGAGATGTACTTTTCCATGAGCAAGAAGCAGGAAATCATGACAACAACAGTCATGAGGAATGACATAGACTTATTGATGAAGGAGTTAAAGAAGAGAAGCAATAACCACCACAACAGTAGCCACAACTGCGGCGACAACAACAACAACAGTAAGAAGGACTCAGTGATATAGACACTTCAAGCAGTCACAATTCACCTAGAGGCAAAGACAGATCTTCACAAAGTGGGGAGGAAGATAATCGGTTGAGAAGATCTTCACAACAGGTTCGACTCCCTGAGAGGTATAGAGACTATTCCCTAATGAGTAGCATTTCAAATGTCATAGAACCCATAAGTTTTGATGAAGCCAATGAACATGATGAATGGAGAAATGCAATGGAGGAAGAATATGAATCTATAATGAAAAACAATACTTGGGAATTGACTGAATTGCCTAAACATAAAAATCCCATTGGATGCAAATGGATATTCAAACCCAAGTTTAAATCAGATGGTAGTATAGATAGATATAAGGCTAGATTGGTTGATAAGGGGTATTCACAAACAAAAGGTATTGATTATGCTGAAACATTTGCACCAATAGCTAAATTGAATAATATTATATTGTTAATTGCTTTAGCTACAAAGTATCATTGGAAGCTACACCAATTAGATGTTAAATATGCATTTTTGAATGGTGAGTTAAAGGAGGAGGTTTACCTTACTCAACCTGAAGGGTTTGTGGAATAAGGGCAAGAACACTTAGTGTGTAAGTTAAAGAAAGCATTGTATGGACTAAAACATGTACCTAGGTCATGGTATGAGAAGATAGACTCTTTCTTTCTTCAACAGGGTTTTATGAGGAGGAAAAGTGATCCAAATCAGTATACCAAATTTGATGAGCAGGGGTATATAGTATTGATTTCCTTATATGTTGATGATTTGATAATTACAGGAAATGCAGAGAAATTAATTGATGAAATCAAGGAGTAGTTGTCACAAGTTTTTGAAATGAAAGATCTTGGTGAGTTACACCACTGCCTAGGTCTTGAAGTTTGGAGAAATGCAGGCCAAACTTTTGTTTGTTAGAGTAAGTATGTCAGAGAAGTACTTAAGAGATTTAAAATGGATTAGTGTAAATCTTCTATTGTTCCCATGCAGCAGAATGTGAAAATTTCTTGTGATGATGGTTCGAAGGAGGTAAATGGGACTATGTATAGACAAATGGTGGGTAGTTTGAATTATCTCACCACAACCATACCTGATATTGCATAATATGTGAGTGTGTTAAGTCAGTTTATGGCGAAACCTATAGAAAGCCATTGGAATGCAGCAAAGGCGGTACTCAGGTATCTAAAAGGAACACTTGATTATGGTATTAAATATACTGATACATGTGATGTTGAGTTGTCAGGTTACTCAGATTTTGATTGGGCTGGCAATCCGGATGATCGAAGATCAACCACTGGATATGCGTTTGGCATTGGATCTAGGGTTGTTTCATGGAGCAGTAAAAAGCAGTCTACTGTATCTTTGTCTTCTACTGAAGAAGAATATAAAGCCTTGTGTGCAGCGACTTGTGAAGTTGTTTGGTTGAGAAGACTTCTTCAAGATGTTGGAAAAGAACAAAAGGAACCTAAAATGATCAAATGTGATAATCAAAGTTCAATCAATCTTACGAAGAATCTGATTTTTCATGCAAGGACAAAGCATGTTGATGCTCAGTTTCATTTTGTTAGATAAAAGTTGCAGTCAAATGAAATAACTCTTATGTATAGTAATACTAGTGAAAATGTTGCTGATATTTTCACTAAGCCTCTTGGAAATATTGAGTTTGAGTTGTTTAGGGAGATGTTAGGTGTAGAAGTCAATCCATTCTCCATTAAGGGGAAGACTTGGAAATAATGGAGCAAGTTTCACTTAAAAGTTTCAATTGCAAGAGATAGTTACGTAGAAGAACTTTATTAGTCAAGAGTCAGTAGCGTAGTTGAACTTTACTTCACTTAATGTAGATTCTAGTTTTTTGTGGTTTGATGTGACTGACTAAGTAGAGTAGTTTCCTATATAATGATGTAATCAGTCCTCATTCAATAATAAATACTGTGAGCATAGCCTCACCTGAGTGTGTTGATTTGCCTAATTCTAAGTAATGAACACGCCGACATCTTTCCCTATTGATGACCCCGCTGACTAAAGCTTCTCTACCTATGCATTGTGCATTTGATTCAATGAACAAACTGGGTGGCTCTTTCTTGGGGTATCCCTACCAGCAGCGGCAGTCTACCTCTTCCTTCTATATATCTAATGAGACTTCACACATATATCCATATATCTATCAAGGATTCACACATCCATCCATACGACGAGCCAGTGAGTGAGGGATATCGACAGATACTTCTTCCCGAGTCTCACTTAGTGTAGAGGAGTGCATTGATGAATGAATAGGGACGGGTCTATCTGAATTAAGAATCTGTGCGGGATGCTCAGGGAGGGAGATTGGTTGTTAACGTCGTATTCTAATGTATAAGGCCCCAAAAACAGAACTTGTTGATTGCCCATCATCTGTCAATTCAATGATTGATTCTAGCAGTCTAAGTTGCATGCATTTGGTTGGTTCCCGTCAGTAGCGTAGTTCCTCTAGCTTGAAAGGCAAGACCTATCGGACCTTGAAGCAGGAAATTCCCTAATTAAAGGTGGCATGGTCACTGAAAGGTAGCAGCCCAACGAAGATGGAAAATTAGCTAGTTCAAGGGTGGCGTATGTAGAGTAGAGTATCCAATAATGTGTATTTCCTGACCCTGGCCTTACTCATATGGTAAATTTAGGAAGCAAAGTGGGCAGTGCCTTCTCTCTGCATTTGAACCTCAATCAATATGATTACAATAGAAGGTATTCATTATTCCCCTTCGCTAAGCAACGAGAACCACCCATATTAACCATCTCGAATCCACACTCTATAATTACCCCACTCGGGAGAAAGAAACACATTACTTAAGAAAACCCCATACCTATATATATATATAAACAATTGCAGGATTTCACACAATCACTACCAACGAATAGAGTTACCTACCTCCCCCATATTTCCACCCATCCATCCATACATCCATCTGTACTTCATTCCACAACTAATTATAATGGATCTTGGTTGGCATTCCTTACTATCCCCGACCCTTTACTTCACGCTTTCTGTATTATTTATCTTCTATACATCTATTTTGTTATTCCAACTCTTGACCAGCAGGGGCTACCAGTGGGTGAGACCTTGAACTGCCAGACCTTGACTGTGTCCCCTTCCTTCCTCCCCTCCTTCCCTTCAGTCCCTTGACTCCTATTGTTCTAGGGCTACTACCTCTAACATCAGACTGAAATCCAAAGCCCTTAGTTCCCTATACATATCCATTCATTCCATGTCGATCAAAGATCTAGATCAGTGAGTTGAAGAATATTTGAATCCATTTCATTCCTCCTCCCAATCTCCCAATTCCGAACACACAAACATATGCTCATGATTGCTTTCAAAAGAAAGCACATTACACACTTACCATTTTTCTATCCTCCTCAAAAGGTGGTAGAAGATAGGAGGTGGAAGAGCAAATTGACTTCGGGACAAATAAGGTCTTTAGGTAATAACACAGTCGGTGAGAAGATGATCAATCATGAGAATGTCTTTAGGTAATGTGGCTAAGGCAAAAGGTGACTCGATTAACTCTATCTTATGTTATAATAACATTCCAACTCATTGAGATAAAACATAATAGGTTATCTACTCACATATAATAAGGAGATCGATATGATCCTCCCTCTCGACCGACCACCTTTAACCGACCTCTATATATGCCTCCTCCTCCACACAAGAATAAAAACCAATCTATCCATGATTCGTATCCCCAACCTGGCGGGTATATATCCCACCCAAACCCAAAAAGTCGGGACAACGAAGGGCTCATCTATTGTGAATATAACATATTACATGTAATATGTTCCATTCCATATATAGATTAGTATATAGCATTAGTCAATCTTAAACCAGTAATAGATCCAAATCCATAGTCATTTCGATAGCTACTACCTCGTCCCCAAAATGCAATTGACCTAGAAGAAGGGCAAAGGTAGGAGGAGCATGCACAAAACGAAACGACTCTCTACAGGTATAAGCACTATATTCCAGGGGGCAGGTTAAGATCCTATAGTTCGATATCGAGATGCCGATATGGATCCAGTTAACCTCCTACTTATTCATAGATTTGTTATTCATATTTCCTACTTATTCTATTCTTATACTTGTATTCCTAAAGAGTTTATTCCTATACTACTTGTATTCCTAAAGAGTCTATTCCTATACTACTTGTATTCCTAAATAGTATTTAACAAGCATAGTTCAGAGAGAGCATAGTGAAAGTCTCTATAATTAGGAGAGTGCTTTATCAACTCTTTTTCAGTGTAGGCGTGTTTACAAGCTCTTTATCTACTTAACTATTGTTCCTCTTTTCTCAAATAAGTAAAAGTAATATAGGAGTCAGATAAGTATAAGTGATTAAGTAGCCGAGGAGTTATAGAAGTCTAAGTAATATAGGAGTCAAGTATTATTCCCGATGTCAGGAGATTGAGTTATAGGTATGTTAGGCTTGATGAGTTATAGGTTGTTGTTAGTAAAGGGTTAGTTATTGATTCCTCTACATCTTAATCTTATACTTAGCAGAATATCTTAATTTCATACTTAGCATAAAAAGGAGTTATACATCTGAAGACTTAGCATACATAGGAATCTTAATACTTAGCTAGCATACATAGGAGGAGTTCTGAGTTCTATCCCTTTCATCATAGGTTTATGTAATTAGTTCTATTGCTTTCATAGGGTTACATTCTTCTTTTTATTCCTCTATCTATCCAACAATGAAATGAAATAATACATATCCTACTATTTTGTCTATCCTAATATTTTCTCTATATCCAGTTGATCAAGTTGATTTGGTTGATACAGTTCCATTTGCAATTGATCCAGAGTCAGTTGTTGATCCAATTGAAGTACCCGAAATAGACAGTTTACCAAGAAAAACTGTACAAACATTTTTGTATATAATATGAATATGGGGTATGGGAGGCTAGTGGGTAGGTTTGCATGCAAATCAACATGTATATAAAGATGATCACTAAGAAAATGAGTGGCACGAATCAATGCCATTAAGCCCGGTCAAAAACACGCCTTAGACTTAGGTTTTGATTAGCAAAAACACCCTCACTCCAATATCCATCGAGAAACACTATTAACCTAGGACAACAACTACTACTGATCCTAGCAACAACAACAACACTGTCATAGAAACAATCAACCATTCAAGGAACAACAACAACAAGAAGATAGAACTAATCAATCATTAGGAACACAATTATTTTATAAGTCAATCCCAATCTAAAGATTCTTCCTCCTTCATAAGGAAACAAAATCTTGGTTATCCTGTGCCTTTTTTTTCCAGTTCTTGCTTGATTCTGACATCAAGCAGGGATACTGAACCAAAGCAAGTGATCCACACTAACCCATTGAGAGAAACCAATCAATACAAGCTAGCATCACTAACCGAAAACAACCTCATTGAATACTTATAATCCAAATGATTCAATCCATTCAAGACTAACCAATGTTGGACACTAACGAATCAAGGGAAGAAAAGGAAATAACCAGCCATAGAGCACCAGACCTTTGTGCTTTCTTACTAGATCCCCCTATGGCATATACGTATATGACAGGACAAAGTAACCTAGGTTGATGCGATAAAGCTTTTCCCTCGGGCACTATATAAGCTAAGGAATAAGTACGGGCAGAGCAACAGAACAATGGGTCCACCTATAGTACCAAGCATCACCACCTATAGTACCTATCATTGTGAGGGTTTAGTAGAATAGGAGTTCGATAGATTCAAAGAGTATCACGTCGAGTAGCCCTTCCTTCTGCAGTTAAGGATACGAACTCAAAGAGAATAGTAGTGGATACAAATGATAATGATGATATAAGTTTGGGATATGAAACTGTTCATGGTACTAGGGTTGAGCCTAGATGCACGATCCTGAGTGAGCCTAGACCATCGCTTCCTTAGCAAATTGATTTTATCAGTAGCAAATCGATATCCTCTCTACCGCTTCAAAAAACGGGCACAGGGACGGGCACTTTCAATATCTCCTGTAGGAAAGCACTCGAACTCTCTCCTGTGGGCAAGTGTAGGCAAACACTCGAATGTAGGAAAGCACTCGATCTTACCAAAGACCTTCTTAGGCTCGGGAGCAATATCCATCCTTTCATTTTTTTCTACTTATCTGTGATTTATTATTGAGAAGGAAGGTCCCTTGCCTATTGATTATTGGCTTGCCTACCCTTTCCTATTGATTAGTGGCATGCCTACCCTTGCCTATTGATTATTATGAAGTAACCTTCTTGCTTCCCAAACTATACCTTTACCCTTCCACTTAGTCAATTACTTATTATTTACCGCAACTTTTAGTGATATATAAGTGTTATTGCAGAGCCAGTTGCATCAAGAGCATAAATATGTTTCTGAAATGTTCTCTTTGGGAGAGGGATTTCTCGCTCGCCCTCCCTCTTGCTTGTTCGAACTGTAACTACCCCAGTGGATAGAGCTAAGATGCTTATCCTACTAGCTAGTCATTCATGCAATCCAATAAGCAGGCGCAACATTCTAGCTTTATTATGGTGTGTTTCTTATTCCTAACTGTCTTATGGTGGGTAGAACAATGGTGAGTGGGACCAACTTAGATTCTCTATACTACCTATGATGATTCTCTTTCCTTACTTCCTTGTTGGACCAACCTATTGTGCAGTCCTTACCAAAATTCTCTAAATTACCACCCACTATTGCGTGCAATAGAGGCCACCCACAGAATCCTATTCGTGATCCATCCGGGCAACCTGCTAAACTGGGTATAACCGGGATCAATCCACTTCTCTACTGAGCCGAGAAGGAAGCAATTATTAGATGCTAATGAGAGAATGCTTGCCTATGCAGAAAGATATATTCATGCATGGGAAGAGAGAAGTGCACCTCCCTCCCTCCCTACCTACCTTCGCTACTTCATCTCTTTCGTTATCTCTTAGGAAGTCATGTCTTGTCGGGGTCTAAAAATAGCAGGAGATACTTCGTTATATCTGGGTTCCCAATCTGGACACTTATCTAACCTAACTTGCACTTCATTATCTCTGTGGATATCCTTACATAGTGGCATAGAGTGCAGTATATTTGATGCCTTAGTTAAGACTAAAAAAAGTGCAGGTCAGGTTATTCCAGTGCAAATAAGGTTCTTCCAGTTATTCCAGTCACTAGTCCCGTTAAAGTCACTTTTCGTAGTACCAGTTTCGTAGTACCATCCTAGTCCCAGTTTCTAATTTCGTAGTCCTAGTTTCATAGTCCCATCAAGGAATTTTTATATACATTGACGTAGTCCCATTTTCCTTCGTAGTCCCAGTTTCGTAGTCCCATTCACAGGTTCCCTCGTAGTCCAATCAGTCCACTACGGTCATTAGTCCACATAAATCAAGGAGTAATTCTTAGACTGACCTTATCAATCAAAGAGTAATTCTCAGACTAACCTTATAAATAAAGGAAGGGACAACTCATCATACTCTTTAACCATGAGTTCCGTGAGTAGCTTGGTATGTGGCAAGGTCTAGCGGGAACTAGAGGAAAGGATCCATTTTCTTTCACCATGAGGAAAGAATAGTGAAATGAACAGTTAGTGTTAAAGATCGATGGGTTGCTTATTCGTTGGCTTAAACTAAGTGGAACACCACCTCAAATCATTTATACACATCGTTTAACGCGACAAAGGGGGTCACCGCGTTGAAGGCCTACCAAAAGATTGTGATTTAACCTACCCTACCAAACCTACAAAAATGAGCCCACCTTCGCCCACCTACCCTGGTTGCTTCTCTTCCACACCCATTCTCCTGAGCTTCCACACCCATTTCCCCTCCCTAGTTAGTTGCTCTAGAACCCATAAAAATAACATTAATTAACTAGGGTATCTTCCCCGCTTCTTTCCCCCACTTCTTATGCAAGAGTCTCCTTACCTTATTTATATTGTTCAGGTTATTTCCTCCCCTCCATACAGTTGGTCAAGTCTCTTCTTACAGTGAGGTATCTAGATATACAATTAGGTCAAGTCTATAGGTGTGCATGCTGATAGAATTCCATCTATCGGAGTAGTGCTCTCTATATTAAAGCTGATTCAAAGCCTCTTGAAAGCCTATTTCTCTAGAGTTAATGCCTCCCATCCATATTCTCGAGGGCACTTACTGATTTATTGACTGATTGACTTACTGACTTACCGCCTACCCGCATACTCTCGCCTACCCTCCTACTCTCGCCTACCTGCATACTCTCGCCCACCCGCCTACTCTCGCCTACCTGCTCTCACCCGCTGGCGAAGTCCAATGGAAAAGATGTAGAAGTCAAAGAATGTATACGTTTTTTTTACCATATGCACATATATAACTACATGATCGCACATTGGCTAAATCCCAGCGCAGTATCCCTATTACTAACACGGATCAATGGGTAATTGAATGGGAGTAAGATCCGATTCAGTCCACCAGAAGATAGGAATAGAACTCATCTAGTTCGGATCCCGATTTTCGGCTAGACAAAAATTAGATGGAAATTTGCTAGAGGACCTAAAGATGGTAGTTTGCACTTTGAAATTAATTCTTCAACACGAGTCCATATATTGAAACTATCATCCCATTCCTTTTGCACATTTTCCCAGACATTTTTATCTATCCTCTTCCAAAATGATAGTCCACTCTCAATGTCTAAGATTTTCTGTATACTTAATGTCAAAACATCTAGAGGATTCTACTTGAATATCTCCTGTAACTGCTTAATTGTGTCAAAATGTAGTTGAGTTCTCTCTTGAAAGGAAGAAGTTGGAAAGCCTTTAGGCATATATCCCCATGTTGATCCTACGGTCCAGTCCTAATGGGGTTGACCAGGCTCCCCTACTACTATCTGGATGGTTTTTCAATTCAATTCATCTCGTTTCATATCGGGTCATGATAAGTGAAACCAGGATTAGGGACCACGAAGTCGAGCTCCCCCCCACCAGCCAAGAGCCAGGGGTACGCATAACCTGTAGTTTTCCCGACTCGTGCTTATTTCCAATGTTTCCATCCGATCGAGGTGTAGTGATAGATGGAGGTTCGAGGTTATAGGTTCGACATGTTTAAATCCTGTTTAGCATTATGGTACTGGTCCCGAGGTGTTAGCCCTCTTGTACAGGGCTGTTGTTTCTGGCTGTGAACTTACTTATTATAGCAAACAGAAAGCGAACAGACTGCAGAAGGCAAGAAGGTAAGGCCCAAGGTAACAAGGTAAGGAACCAAATTGAGGAACAAAGTAACAAAGGGTAACAAGTTTAGGAACAGGGGTAGGTATGAGTATATCAAGGTTCGTTCAGAGGTACCCAAGAAAGAGTGTAAGTAGGGTGCCAAGGAGGAGTTAGATGAGGTAGAGGTTATAAAGGAGTTTCAGGTCCCAAGGGGGAGGTCTGAGGCGGTCTCAATGAGTGAAGCGGTGCAAAGTTAGATAGTGTATAACTCCCTAATATAGAATCTATATCATAGGCTAAAGAAATTATAATAGAGCTATAGGGTTTGACTGGAGTAAGTGAGCGCGACAAATCATTCAATATTCTATCTTCTTATTTTCAAGACCCGATGGATACCATCGGGGAAGAAGACACTCTGGAGCCAGAAGACAAGGAATCTAGGAAAGACTCAGCTGCAACAGGTAGCACACAGCAAGACTCAGGTACTCAGCCACCTCTTCCTCCTCCAGCTCAGAATGTCCCTACTAAGGGACAGGGTTAATAAAGTGCTCCTACAGGAGGCAAACAAACAGCAGCAGGGGATGGAGGTGATGGGGATGTTAATGATGACAGAAGGGATGATAAGGAAAGAAAGGTCGATGACTCGCTCGGCGAGAAGGAGGTCACCAAGAAACCTAAGTCCGATGATGGGTCTAAGGACCCGCAGGATTCAGCTAAAGATCAAGGAAGCCTGGGACTATAGATTAAGTTTTTTGTTTAATGTGTCAAGTGAACATAGGATGGCATGCATGAAGGCCTCTGAATGGGATGGAATGGTTAGTTCAGGCATGAGCCCTTATAGATCCCCCAAGTTAGACCCTGCTTGCCTGTGCCTGCCTTCTGTTTTCAATTCTTTGCGCCTTGCCTTGCTGGCTTGCTTGGTGGTGATGGCTTCTACCCATGTGGTAAAGTAATATGTGGCTGTTAGGATCCATCTATCCCTGCCAGTAGAGGGTGGATGAATCTCTCGTATGAAGTTAAGGCCCCATTACTATAAAACATGCTTCTACTTGGATAGGATTGAGGGGTAGGGTGGGGATTTTCTGTGTACCATAAAAGGTTTGGCACTCATGGCAATCTCTAAGATACTTATGGCCATTATAAAAAAGGGTAAGCCAGTAATATTAAAACCTTAATATTTTGTGAATTGTTTCCCTGGCTGCATAATATCCTCCACAGATCCCTTGATGCATGTCCTTTACTAGATAATCCACTTCTTCTTTAAGCATGCACTTGAGTAACATGCCATCGGGATCTTTCCAATGCAACTCATCATCAACTGCACAATATTTGACTTCCCTAAGCTTTAGTGACATCATCTATGAATTCTCCATCTCTTATGGGAAAGGGCCTATGGTAAGCAAGTGGGCTATATCCTAGTACCAAGGGGACTGATGGTGGTAGGGCTTGATATGAGGTCCTTGGTAAAAAAATTACTGGGATATTTATGTTCTCATTTACTTCCTTAGCACCTACTATGCAGCCCTCGACTATGTCAATGGCCACTACTCTTGCTCTACTATGGTCGAGCAAGCAATAAATTCCTCTCAGCTACCCCTACATTTGAGAGCCTACTTGCGCATCCTTGCCCGATGCAGGCAAGCAATAAATTCCTCATCCTCCCTTTGAAGTGGCCGGATGAGTGATAAATCCAGTTCTAATCAAGAGTGAGGTTTAAAAAGTTTTTATGAACCTCTTAAACAGAATACCAGTCACATTGTATTAGCTAGTGTCCAATTCTGGGGAATCAACAATTTGAATAGGCTCGACCAAACTTGCATATCTTATTATGTTGAACTTTTCCATATATATATGAGATTCTGCATCCCCAGTGTGTACCATATTTGTACTGCTAATTGCCAGTCATAAGATCTGGGCTCGGATCAGGGGCTGGAGACAGGATACTATATTGCATATCTGTACGGGCATATCTATACGTTTACCTTTCATTAGGTAGAGTGAACTACACTACTGCTACTCTTTAGCATAGCAGATACAGCAGCTTGCTACCCTTCCCAATAGTTGTAACACCCATGAGAGATAGACAGGAGGTGAGATTTTATGGGCCCACCCGAGAATTCCCCGTTACCAGTTGGACGTGATCCGATTCCTTGTTCCCTAGATGTGGTTGGTTAGAAGTGAGGTGATTCTCCATGTTTGAACAGTTCTCATCCAACATGCATGCTCATTCTTAAGACCATTTGCCCAGGATAGGGTGTGTGTTAGTGCGCGACCAGTTGCAGCAGCACGGAATAACAGGATAGTAATTGGTTCTATGTGCTTTTTTCAATTAGCCAGAGACCTTACAGTCTTACAGTTATCATAGGAGGGTCTGAGCTGGCTAGTCCAGTCCAATAGGTCATTACAGGTAAGGGTAGGTAGTACTAGCCTTAAGGAATGGTGCCCAGAGGTATCATTATAAATCAGGGCAGGCGCCACAAAGTTGGTTGGACAATATGCCCTTCTTATAATATGAATCACATATAGACGTGTAACTTGTCCATAGCCGGAAGGTTGGTACACTTCCAACATTAGTCCGTTGCCTCCAGTTTTGTTGTTGTTCCAGGTCTATGGTCCAGACCTAAGGTAGCAGTAGGAAAGGCCGCAGAACAGGATCCAAGTCCCAGGCTAGATCCCTAAGGGAGGATCTAGGAGTGAGTGCTTGCATTCTGCTGATGAAACAATGAATTTAAATATGATTCCCTTGATATTCTGCGATCTAAATATATTGAAGCTTTTTACCTGATCCGTGACTAGTGTTCATGTGTGAAACCTGCCCAAAGTGACCATTGTCTCGATGCGGATCGCCAAGAGTGTCATCCTATATCTTATCCAACATGATCGCTCAACTTCTCGTCTCTTTCGTGTTTTCTACCACCAAACTAAGTCTTCTCGTCTCTTTCGTGTTTTCTACCACCAAACTAAGTCTCAATAGTATCAAGCTAATTGTTCTTTCCCTAACAGTGAATAATGAATAATGCATGTGGTCTTTTTTATTAAACATAGCAGCACGTTTCCCACAGCTTGATGGTAGGACTAATCCGCCAGCAGATCCTTTGGCATAAAAGGTTAATAATGCCTTTCTAATTTGAAGCATTGATGCTTTCATGAAGCAACTTAAACAATGTGAACCATTGATGCTTTCATGAAGCAACTTAAACAATTTGAACCATTGAGCTCTGGACCTTCTAATGCATGCCCATGCCCCCCTTAGTCTCTGGTACTTGCACATTTCTTGGATCTTCTTCCTCTTGGTCTTCTCTAGCAACATTGTAACATTCCAATATTTCATGAACTGTCACAGAGGTTGTGTGCGCACTACACACAAGTACTATTTCTATCTGGTCTTCTTCTGTAAAAATATTACTTTTGATAACTTTCAGAGCTGCATCTACTAAAGGTGAACTAGCTTCAAAAATAAATGTTACCTTGAAATTTTGGGTTAGCTCCTCCCAATCTGTTGTCCCTCTGCACACTTCCAGTTCTAGATACTAATTCTTGGGAATTGTCTCAAGTGTATGTATAAACATGTGCATCCATTCCTGCTTGGGCACCCGACTCCAAGTCATAATGCACTACACAATATGATCCGTCGGACAACTTAACCCTGTATATTTCTGCACAACTTCTTCACCTTCTATTCCAAATCTAATCTACAACAACTTTCTACACTGCTACCAATCTTCTATTCCTTCCTTATGTGTTGCCCACCATCTTGCCAAAGTCGCTTTCAATGCGACATCCAAAGCTAACAGGGTCTGCTAATCCGGTATCTGTGTTTCAAACTCTTTGATAAAATATTCTATAGGTGTCAGTCTAGTAAAAATTGGTGGATCACATACATCTATTCTGATCCATCACAAAGAGCGAGTAATGTGAGCACATCTTCTAGTTGATACTTCGTGCATCCTATGCTACCAATGTTCAAATCCTTCTTGTGAATCTAATGCGAAAGATATGATGTTTCTCCAACTAAGTGCACCATCGACAATAGGGTTAACGTAATCATCCATCCATGCGGTCATATTATATAGGTTATCTATTTAGTTTCTTGCGGGTTCCACATACCTTCTTGCTTCTGTAAGATTTAATGGTGCAGTGAACTTCAAGTATCCCACTTCAAAAATCATTTCCGTCTTCTTCAAGTTAATAATCGTCTAAGCTTCAAAGGTCCAATCCAGTCTGAGCAATGTTGGATACAATTGACCATTATCTACGATCTCAATGACCTCAAATTTTGCTACACTGTGCACTCCATCTATGTTAACATTTACTCCTAACAGTATTCCAATTGACACTATCCTTATGCTGGTTTTCCAACCTCAACTGAATGGGTGACCAAATTAACTTCGACTTCCCCATAATTTCCCACATCTTCTTTAGAAGAACGTTTACATCAGATCCTAATTCTAAAATGATGTTGTCCATGTCATAATCTCCTATATGCACAATCAATTTGAATTCCTTGTTTGTCCCCTTCTTGTGCAATACTTGGTTCATTTCTCTATGTGCGAATGGTACTTCTCTATCTTGAGCGCATTGATCGATCATCCCACACAGTGCATTCAATGTTGTCTCGTCCTTCATCAATTCTAAACAACTCTTTAGAAAATATTTCGAAGTGCTTACCTTCTCGACTGACCTTTATGGAATGCCGTGATCATAAATTAATGGCATATCATATACTAGTTTCGCAATTGATGTTGATGTTATCCAACCTGGTCCTAGTATCTCCTTCCTGACTTGTTGATATGTTTCTTTATATTTCTTTGGGTCAAACGTTGGCATATGCTTAGCTGCTTTCCTTATCCACTGCTCGATCCCCTTTCCATTTCTCGACGCATCCACTCTTGTTCTAGCCCCTCCACATGTAATCACTACTATTCTAGGTTGATCGTCGCATTGTTCTACTGCTATCATTTGTAGGTTCTTGTTTTGGTTCCGGTTCCCTCTTGTCTGACATTTTTCTATCAGTTGAGGACAATCTTCCATTGCATAATCCAATGCTCTGCAGTCACGGGGGCTTCACCCAATGAACATGTGACATAGCACATTCATTCGCAACATATTAAAGAATACCCCTAATTTCACTAGATCTAGAAAATACCCCCAAAAATCCTCTTTTGGAACCCCCTCTCAATATATCATTCTAATTTTAAAAACCCCTAATTTTACCAGATATCCTAGGTATCGATTTTTTTCATGACATTTTTAATACCCCTTTTTATTTCTACCCCTAACATAGAGACATGACATAACTCTTGTAAGCCCGCAAATCATAAAAACAACCAAAAACTAAGGAAACATGGACTAGCATACCAACATAGTTATATGCCATTGTAGTAAAATAACATTGTTTTCAAGGTCTTAATATACTACTTTCAACCCTCTCTTCAATCAAATAAATTGTTATGCATTCCTCCATGAAGGGAAGTTTATGTATATGGGTATCTTTATGTACACCTAGAAGATGGGCCACCTTGAGATGTAACTCTGTCCCTTTGATCTTTGATCTCATGGTCATCTTATCCCTTTGATATTTGATCTCATCGACATATTAATAAACAAGAATTATCTATCTATGAAACTTGTATTTGTGGTAATCTTCAAGCATGTGCTCTACCCAATAACCCATCCACATTTTATCATCTTTCCCCATCTAATATATGAACTTTGCAATATACTCAAAAAAATTTAGGACACCTTTAGGTGTGACACATGAACAACCAACCTCCAACATGTTTTCTTCTAAAACAATGCTGCAAAATTAACTCACATTATAAATGCTTACAAAGTCTAAACTACATGCAATTAAATTTCTATTACTACACAAAATACAATAGTGACATGACTTTTTTACCATGTCTTTTTAACTATAACAAGAACCAAGAGAGAATACTAAAACACTTTTCTTAACAAAATCTACAAAGTTTCCCCTTTTAAGTTTAAGCCAAAGACAATTATAATCTAAATTGTCTAGAATTAAAAACCTTAAGACTAAAGTTTAACATTATTTTTTAATCATAAGCTCTTAAGAAAACAATATTTATAGAAACAATATTGTGCATTTTAAAAATGGAATAATTGTATAATCTTTACTGAGCATTGTAAAAATTCAATAATTATTTGAATACAAATGAATTGTATGTAGATCCAACTTGAACTCCAACTACCAAATAAATGCTTCAAATAAATATATGAAACACCACTTAAAAGTAATTATCTAGCATTGTTAACTATGTTCACTTTATATAATTTTTATAAGAGTAACACCTAATTCTCTTTATATACACTAAGAGCACAAACATCATGAAATCCATACATTTTCTAAACTCAAAAAAAGAATTGAAATCTTTTGTCTATATACCCATATCAATTATAATTTATTTGTTGCACCATAACCATGTCAATCCTACTACATAACCATGTCAATCCTACTAGTAGGATTTCCAACTTTGAGATTAATCAAATCTATTTCAATCTAATTATATATATCCAAAAATAATATATTCAAACATATAAAATTTTAGAGACATGTTACTATTTCCAACTTTGAAATTAATCAAATCTATCTCAATCTAATTACATACCCAAAAATCATATATTCAAACATGTAAAATATTGGAGCAGTGTGAACTCTGGTGTCAAAAAGGTTTTTGGTAGAAATGGATCTGTATTGTCTTATCCAAAAGTTGCATTCTTAGAACTTATGTAAAATGTTGGCTATATATTATGTTTTACATTATGTATTATTATGTACTATAGTAAATTAGTTTTACTATTTTAAAGTGTTTTTCCTTTTGTGATTAAATTATGATTACATTTCTAATGAAATTCATCATTTTATTTTATTTTTATTAAAAATATTCTTTTTACCTATATTTCTCTCTTTAGATATTTTTCTTATTTTTCAAACTGAAATATTGATGTATTCTCAAAAATATTGACTCCTACAATAAACTAAGAAAAGATATCATATTTAAAGTAAGATGGTTTTCTATAACATATTAACAAATAATCTATAATGCTTTAAAAGTGGTGAGAACAAAAGAGAATCCAATACACTAAAGGATCTCATATCTAAGATGGTTTTCTATAACATATTAACAAATAATCTATAATGCTTTAAAAGTGGTGAGAACAAAAGAGAATCCAATACACTAAAGGATCTCAAAGGATCTCATATCTAAGATGGTTTTCTATAACATATTAACAAATAATCTATAATGCTTTAAAAGTGGTGAAAACAAAAGAGAATTCAATACACTAATTTAAGATATCAGTCCTGCAAACAATAATTTCTCCAACCTAAGAAGGGTATCTTTAAACATCAAAATCAATTTATCTTTATTGATGACTTTGGATAGGGAAACATTTGCTACACAATAATCTTGATGGTTTTCATTGTCCTCATTCTTCATAGAATTCAATCACAAGGCAATTGTTATCTTCTTTGTGCACAATCTACCAAAAACAAATTAATGACATTATACATGAGTTCTACCTATTAATCTCCTATAAAAAGCATTCACTCACACATTACTTACAAATTGAGTTTCTATGGTCTATTTGTCTGTCCTGATCAGTATTGTAAATTCAACCAGTTCGGTGTTAACACGCCCTCCCAAATTCCAAGGTATCAACCTAATTCAAACATGTTCACATTACTTCAAAGGCTTTGCGACACCTGTGATGCTGGTGCGGATATATTCATTAGGAATGGAGGCCTTCAAAGGCTTTGCGACATCTGTGATGCTGGTGCGGATATATTCATCAGACATGTAGGCTTTCAAGAGAAGCGAAGACAAGAGGGTTTCAACACAGCGATGGAGTCGAAATTGTTTTTATATTTAGATTAAGTTTATAAATTGTATATGGTTATTTGATTATAGTATAAGTTTTTTTTTCCAAAGAAAATTTTCACTTGTATTATATATGGTTTTNGTCCTCATTCTTCATAGAATTCAATCACAAGGCAATTGCTATTTTCTTTGTGCACAATCTACCAAAAAAAATTAATGACATTATACATCAGTTCATGAGTTCTACCTATTAATCTCCTATAAAAAGCATTCACTCACACATTAGTTACAAATTGAGTTTCTATAGTCTATTTGTCTGTTCTGATCAGTACTGTAAATTCAACCAGTTCGGTGTTAACACGCCCTCCTAAATTCCAAGGTATCAACCTAATTCTAAACATGTTCACATTGCTTCAAAGGCTTTGCGACACCTGTGATGCTGGTGCGGATATATTCATTAGGAATGGAGGCCTTCAAAGGCTTTGCGACATCTGTGATGCTGGTGCGGATATATTCACCAGACATGTAGGCTTTCAAGAGAAGCGAAGACAAGAGGGTTTCAACACAGCGATGGAGTCGAAATTGTTTTTATATTTANTCCAAGGTATCAACCTAATTCAAACATGTTCACATTACTTCAAAGGCTTTGCGACACCTGTGATGCTGGTGCGGATATACTCATTAGGAATGGAGGCCTTCAAAGGCTTTGCGACATCTGTGATGCTGGTGCGGATATATTCACCAGACATGTAGGCTTTCAAGAGAAGCGAAGACAAGAGGGTTTCAACACAGCGATGGAGTCGAAATTGTTTTTATATTTAGATTAAGTTTATAAATTGTATATGGTTATTTGATTATACTATAAGTTTTTTTTACCTATGTTTTTTTTTTTAAACAAAAAATACAGTTGGAGCCTTTACAATAAAGATAAAGACTGATCCCTTCATAACGAAACTGGTCCAATATAATGTTTCGTGCAATAGAAGTTGAACCCATATAATATGGGGATAGATATACCTATATATTCCTATCATCTTTAAAGATGACAAAAAGGCTTTAAACCTTCAAAATATAGGATGATACAAAATATATATCAGGAATGTAAAAATCATAATTAAAAGAGGGTGATACATTGAGGAGGACTCCCAAGTCCATCTGTCCAATGTTGATACTTCAACGTGCCAATTAATTTTGATAGTGCATTTTTTGATAGATAATCTGCCTTCACATTTAATTCTCTGTATATATGAGAAAAACTAATCTGAGAGAAAGCCTAAATGAGATAAGTGATCCTATCTTTCCAACATTCCAAAGCAATAACTTGAAGTTGTCCCTTTTTGTTTAACCAGTCAATAATGATCTTTGAGTCTTCCCTCACATGAAGATCCATAATATTATGACGGGAATATAGTAGAAGGGTGGCCTGGACGCCGAGTAGTTCTGCCTTGGTATTAGATCCAGTTCCACAGTTGAAGGTCCAAGTGATCTTAGTTACATCAGAAAGAATAATCAACCTGCTCGCCCCACATTGAAGGCCTGTATTTTGAGATGCTCCGTCAAACCATGCATTATTTTCATCCATCTGAAGAATAGGCTTAATATACCGAGGGATAGAGATCCTCTTTTTCTTTTCAATTTTCAGCTTGCTCAATATTTTGAAATAAACAGTATTTAAGGAGACAAATGAATTTTCAAAAATCGCCATGTTGCAAGTAAGCCAAATATACCAATAGAATAATGATGGAAGATGGGGAAGAGTGAAATCCATCAATGCCCAATTCTCCAAGAAATCATGTAAGGTTGTGCCCGTCCACATCTTTTGGAGATTTAGGACTAGTCTAAGCTTGTGCCAAACCAGTTTGGTGAAAGTGCGGTCCAAAAATATGTGGGAGATAGATTCAGAATTGTTACAACAAAGAATGCACATATTGGGTCCCTCCCAACCCCGACGAAGTAGAATGTCCCAAGTTAGGATCTTCTCATTTGCAGCTAACCATATGAAAATTTTTATTTTTAAAGGAAGAGACTAGTGCCATAAGTTTTGCCTCCATCCTGTGCATCTTTGGATCCAGATCGTGGAGGAAATGGCATTGTAAACATTTTTAACATTCAAAAGACCAAATCAGTCACCGCCAATCCAATGAAGAGTGTCTTCCAGTAAATTAAGTCGAATCCCTGCTCCAAGAAGTGTCGATCGGTATGACTACCATTCCAGTGTAATTTTCCTTGTGAGACCCAAATCAAAGCTAGATTTCCATTTTGTGTATGAAATCCCGCAATCAGAGGTGTGTCGAGCTTGGAAAAGAAAGAAAACTTTTATATCTCAAAGATAATTTAGTAAACCAGATGAGAGAAAAGCAGTGGACCCAAGGCCCAATATAGCGTCCCTACCTATATGAATAGAATGTCCCGAGCTGGGTTTCCAACAAATCCAGTGGTGAATAAATGGAAGATTTTTAAGAGAGATCTTCAGATTAGAGAGGTGTTAGTGGGGCAAATATCAGAAAGTCTGGGCCAACTTGCAAGTGAAAAAGGAGTAATATATTTCTCATGTATAATACGATGCCAAATACCATTCTGTGTCAACACTTGCCAAAGAGTTTTTTTCGCCAAATCTTGTTTGAAAAGTACAAGATTGCAAAGTCCCCAACCACCAACCGCTTTTGGATTTGCAATAATATCCCATCGACAAAGATGAAGAGATTGTTTATGATTGCCACCTATCCAAATAAAATAATACATCATTTGTCTGATCTTATTCAAGATAGAACGAGGAGTGGTATCAAGAGCCATCCAATAGACTGCCTGGCCTTCCATCACTGATTTTAAAAGTATGAATCTTCCATCCAGAGTGAGCCAGCGATCGCACGAGTGTGCAATTCTTTTTTCAAATTTTAATGGAAACCAGTTCCAGTCAGTAACTTTATAACAATCCAGCTTAAGGAAGTAGCCTAGATATCTCAGACCCAACGAGATTGCATGGTATCCAAATAGAAAGATGATTTTAAAAATCTCAATGTTGGCCTCCAGTAATCCAGAATAGTGAAAAGCGAATTTTGACTCATTAATCTGTAGTCCTGAAGCTTGACAGAAGAGGTTCATAATGGATTTGATTTCCTTCCATTCTTTAGGGTCCACTTTTGTGGCTATGATGATATCATCCATGAAGAATAAGTGCAAAACCTTTACCAATCTTGATACTTTAATACCAATAATAATCCCCTCACGCTGACTCGACTTGAGAAGAATACTCAATCCTTCCAAGGCCAATATAAATAAGAGAGGGGAAATAGGACATCCCTGTCGCAGACCTCTTTCATTTGGAAATAAGGATGTGGCTTCTCCATTAACCAGGATGGAAATAGTCGCACTAGACACACACCCCATGATCCAATTTGTGAATGGAAGGTCGAAACCAGATTGCAATAATATCAACCTAAGATAGTCCCAGTTGATACAATTGACAGCTTTTTTAAGATCATAGCTTGTAATTTTTTTTGTTTAATGTTGTCCAACACCTCATGTGTCGATCCAATAGCATCCAGTATCTGTCGTCCTTTGATGAAGCCATGTTGTTCCTCCGAGATAAGGCGTGATATGAACGGTTTAATCGTGTTGGCCATAAGTTTTGTAATAAGATTATAACATAAATTACACAGCGCAATAGGCCTAAAGTCGCTGAAAGTGTTGGGATTATTTGATTTTGGAATCATAGTCAGAAAAGTGGAGTTTAAAGCCTGATAAATCGTTCCTCCGAGTCTAGAATTTTCAACCAGTTCCCAAAGGTCGTCACTGATAAGATCAAATAAAGGGAAATAGAATTCGACTGTCCAACCATTCGGGCCGAGACTTTTATCCTTTTTAAAGGTGTTGAGCACGTTCAAAATCTCTTCTTTTGTACATGGAGCAAAAATAAGTTCTGCCTCATGATCACAGATGATCCTTGGAAAGAGTCCTGTAATAGATGCTTGATCAACAATGTTAGTAAGACCTTTATCTCGATAGGCACTTTTGAAATGATTAAACCTGCATTTAGAAGGTTGTCATATCAAGTGATAAAAACAACTCCATCCAATTGCAATTCCCAAATATGCTTATGATTCCTCCTATGACTCGCAGATTTGTGAAAAAAATTTGTATTGTTGTCTCCACAGTTAATCCAGGTGGCTTTGCTTTTTTTACGCCAGTGAGCTTCCTCAATTAGTAGTATATTATTTTGTTCTGTCTCAAGGAGTTTGATATGTTGTTCCAGACTTAAAGGATCATTTCCCTTTCCCTCATAGATTTCCAAGTTCAAAACTTGTATATTGTGTTCAAGTTGTGATAGTCGTTCAAATGTCTTTGACATCTATTGATGGGCCCAACATTTTACTTTTGATTTTAAATCTTTTAATTTACCATCTAAACGTCTCTGTACATTCGACTCATTTTAATAGGATTGATCAGTCCAAACATCAGAGACCAGACTCTCAAAAACAAGGTTCCCAATCAAATAGGATTAATCTTAAAAGGGTACGTTGAGCGATGTGAGTAAGAATCAATCTGTAGAATAATGGGGGCATGATCTGAGATGCAATGTATGTGACCCAAGTTCTATATCTATCAACTTATAAACGATATATAAGTACTTTTGTATATAAGTAGTTTAGTTATGAAATTTTTTGGCAATTATTAAATCTAGTAATCTAATTATTTAATTGTTGATGAAATTGAAATTTTCCATTATTTAAATTGCAGTTTGTTTTGAATGTATAGAAAGATCCAACAACAAAACTGATAGGAAAACACAACCTGATTCAAAAAGTATAGTATTTAGACTAGACCAATTGTATATGGTTAGTTGAACTTGTGAAGGTCTTGAAAAATTCAAGAGGTACTATCTATTTGATAGGATTGATGAACAAAAGTACCCTGAAGTAAAAGTGTAGTACTATTTGAATATTTTCTGGTCATATTTTTTTGGGTCATTTACTCTTAAAATTTTATTAAAAAATTAGAAAAATTATTGAAATAGTATATATCAATTATTAAGATTTCACAATTTGAATGTAATAAGTGTTTTTAAGAACCTTTATCTATTTATAAAAAAAAAATTCTCTTCCTCTAAGTATTAAAATAGTGCAAATGTTAAATAGCCACACAATGAAAAAATCCAAATAGAGTTATGTTAAATATATTAACATTATCTAAATTAAAATATCATATAATGAAATCCAAATAATGGTTTTTATAGTATAATTTTTTTTATATCGATCAATCCTTTTTCAAAATTGAGTTATGTTAAATATATAAACCTTATCTAAATTAAAATATTATATAATGAAATCCAAATAATGGTTTTTATAGTATAATTTTTTTTCTATCGATCAATCCATTTTCAAAATTGTGCAGTTTTTTTATTGGGTTAGAAAAATCATTTTCAAAATTGTGCAGTTTTTTTTATTGGATTAGAAAAATAAAAAAGTTAAATATGAGAATTTATGATAATGTTTTTTTGTTTTTCTATAATAGAAAAGGGTTGTTGTGTTGAGAATTTATAGAGAAAAGATAAAATATAAACATTGTAAAAGATAGTAAAAATTTGTTCTCAAGTGACTATTGAAAATTTGATAGAAATAGTCAAAAGATTGTTGGGTTGAGAATTTATAGAAGAACAATAAAGGATAGTGGTTGTAAAAGAGAGTACAAATTTATTTTCAATTTATTGTTAAAAATTAAATAAATAGAAATAATCAATAAAATAAATAACTTATAAAAATATATATATATATTTTTTAAGTAATAAGGGTTGGAGCCTATTATATTATTATTGACAAAATACATAGCTGTTGGTGATGCCAGCTATCCCGCCTAAGCAGGAATCCGGGACAGCTGGGCATCCCTGTCCATGTGTCACCATAGTTGCATAATAGGCTAAATTTAACAAAATTAACATTGCTATGTCCCACCCGAAGGAAACCGAGACTAGCAGGCATCGGCATGAAACTGGTTCTTTTACCTAGAACTGAGAAATATTGATAGCTATCTGTCCTAAGGCATAAACTATTAGAACAAAACCACAAGCAAAGTCTAGGGCTGAACATTAAAGAACCTCGGAGCCACGGTGATTGTCGTCGACTGCGGAATGCCTCCATCTTGCTGGAAATGCATAAGCTCGGGCACATGTCGGGCATTGTTTCTTTGGCGTGGCTCTAGAGTGCGCTACAAAGAACATGTCAAGCCTCTGCTCCAATCTTGCGATGCGGAAGACCTGATCTTCTAAGATATTTCTCATATCGAAGACGAGATTGAGATAATCCCAGTCCATTGAAGGTGACTGTTCCGGACTGGTGGCCGCTTTTGCTTCCTGCGTTTTGCATCCCTCTGCTTCTCTGGTGGGTTCGGGAGGAACTTCTTCCTCCACGTAACAGGGAGAGTGGGCCCTTATCAGTGATCCCACCAATGGGGCACACCATCAAGGATAAAATTGGGCAATCACCACCCATCCTAACCAAGGAATTATAGGCCGTATCTAGGGCCTTGCTAAATTGGCTTACAAATGTTGGGACCTTCAAACGTTGATTGAATACCCTTTGCTGCCTTTGACTGCAAACAACCTTCATCCATTTTGTTAACTCTTTTGACCAAGTATATAAATCTCTCTATATATGATGGGGTTTTTGCTTACTCTTATAGATTTAGTGGAAAATCCTCTAAATTAGTTGAAAGGATCTGACAAGGTATGCAAGCTGGTCAAAAAATGGGTTCCTTAGCGCCCTATTTTTCAAGTAAATGACATAGTTTTGGGTTTTTTGTGAATGATAATGACACCATTCTACACTCTAAAATACATATTAAAAACTATTTTTTATCTTCAACAAAGAGTTTTGGAGCAATCTTGTATGGAAAATGAGAAAACAAAAAACATGGGATTTTCTGGAAATCACTGTTTTTGCAGTGAATTTCAAAATCATACTCTGACCATATGGAAAGGTATTTTGAAAACATGAAAGAGGTTTTTCTCAAGAACAAACTCATATAACAAAGCTCCCTCATATTTTACACAGGTGTCATGGTTTGTGAGATACAAACAGGTTTTACAGCTCATTTTTTCATATTTGTTGGGAACTGATTACAAGGTGATGGAAAGGTATTTTGAAAAACTGAAAGAGGTTTTTATCAAGAACAAGATCATATACAAAAACCTCCCTCATTTTTCACACGGGTGTCATGGTGTAGGTGATATCTAGTGTTTTTTCATCCCTATTTTTCAGGATTTCGTTGTAAAAGTGTTGAAGATGAAATGGAACATTCAAGGTGAAATTCGTCCTCACATGTGCCAAGGAGATCTATCAGGTCAAGGTGGCATATGGATGTTCAAGGAGGATATTTATTCTAAATATCCTCAAAAAAAAATTGATTTACTTTGAATGTAATTAATGCTTTGAAATCCAAACCCTAGTTTTTAGGTATTGGAATGATTGTTTTTAGATTTTTTGTATCTTGTTGATGTAACTAAGTCCAAATTCAACCCCAAGGGGACATATTCAGTTCTATTTTGATAATATTAGATCCATGCTTTAAGGATCTAGTAGTTGTCATGTAAGGTCTATAAATTTCATATAAACTAGATGCAAGAGGAGGGGGGAAATGATTGACTAAGGGTTGGATCCATGTTTGCCTTAAATATTTTATCTTATACAAGTGTTTGGATCAACCTAATCTGTAGCACCCATCCACAAGATGCTAAGCAAATAATCATTTATTCAAACACATACACAATAACAACTTCGTTTTAGCATTATTCCATTTTCCTTTACACAATTATTCTACATTTGCTCAATGATAAATCTAATAACATGATGAAATAAGTAGTAGGCTAACTTTAAGATTTAAGAACTTAAAACATAAGTATACTCAAAACATCAATAACAAAGTATCACTGAAAAATACCTCCTCCTTAGCTTGTCGAAGCTCACCGGTTGTACTGTAGTCCTGGGCGCTTCCAAGTATTCTTTTCCCGCTTGCCCAGAGTGAAACAACGGAATCCTCCCTGCCAA
>SNQJ01S0002688.1:319828-331068 GCA_010110895.2 Picea sitchensis
TATTGTAAAAGAGAATAAAACATTATTTTCAATTTATTATTAAAAATTAGATATATAGAAAAAGTCAATAAAATAAATAACCTATAAAAACTATTAAAAATTTAAAAATAAATAAATAATTTTTATTTATAAAATTTATTAAAATTTGAATTTGAAAATTTAAATTATTAATATATATTATTAAATTATCATTTAGATTAACTATATATATATATATATATATAATCATTCATTCCAACCACACAAACTAAACTTATTTAAGATTTGTCAATTTTCACAATTATTTTTATAATAATTATAATATTATTAAAAAATAATTTTGAATATTTAAATTATGTTTATGATTATGAAAAAACCAAAAACCAATATATACTTTTTAATAATTTTCACATATAGGCTTAATATATAATAAATGAAAAAAATGTGTTAGATGTAGTGGATTTTCACACTATCTAGAGAAAATGAGCTAGCAGCTAATTTACGGGTGAGGATTTATTTCCTCCCAAGTTGGGGGGTGCCTTCTCATTCACAAATTGGGGTAGAGTGGAGTGGTAAAAAGCGACAATCCGTTGAAGGTTCCCCACGTAGGCCTCTAGTATAATTATAATATAATTAAAAAAATACAAATATATATTTTCATTTGGTAAAGATTTTTATACAGAGATAAAGATGCTTTGTATAGTTTAAGTGAAAAAAGTATAAGATGATGTATGGTTTAATTGATGATAAAACTCAAGAGTTTGAATATAAAAGTTAGTATTTTAATTTTATTAATGGTAATTTATATTTTTTTATAAGCTTTTATTTATGGATTTTTAATTAATTTTTAATAAATTAAAATTAAAATCAAATTGATATGTAGATAAATAATTATAATTTTTTTAATAAATTAAAATTAAAATTAAATTGATATGCAGATAAATAATTATAATATAAATATTTATAAATATAAATTATGTTTATAATTAAAAAAAATAAAAAAATCAAATATATTTTTTTATTTGGCAAGAGTTTTTATATTGAGAGAAAGATGTCTTTTTATAGAATAAAAAAGGTGAGGTGAAATAACAATTCAACCGAGGTTGCAGGTGGAAAAAGCACTGGCAAATCCATGTGTAAGCTGAATTCATTTTGAAAACAACAATGAAATTGCCTTTAGAAGTGGCAAAATACACATAATCTGAGCTAAATGGAAAAATATCAAACGACTGATAGGGTTCAACTAGATTCAAAACGTGGACCCGCCAATAATGCCCAATTCTTCAAAATTCCGGCATGGAAAGCCCATGCACAATAAAGCAACTAAATATGAATTAAAAGGAGTGTGGGATTTGCATTTAGGCACTGTTAAGAACAGGGAAGAGCGCTACTCATAGTGAAGCCATGGCGCCTTAAGGTTCCTTCAACCCCTTGTTGCATTGGATTTGATTTGAAACATTTTTATCCAAATCTGACCTCTCTCTACCAAATTTGCCAGAAATATATAGTGCTGCAGAATTGGTAATGAGAATAATGAAGCACCGGGTTTAGAGCACTACTGGACAGTCTTAAAAATTCAAAGGTGAAATGTGACAATGTGCAATTAGAATGAACACCCAAGGCCATCCCATTCGACGGTTGTGGGAAGCCTAAAAAGCTGCCAGAAGTGGCAGGATAAAAACTAAAATACACGGTAGCTATGAGTAAAACCAAAAATAAATGGTATTCATGAATAAAACCACACCACTGGGACATCATTAGATAGTCTTGTATAGTGTAGACCATGAAAAGAAGAGTGGCACTAGTGGGAGGTGGAGGAGGGGCCCTTATCAGTGATCCCACCAATGGGCACACCATCAAGGATAAAATTGGGCAATCACCACCCATCCTAACCAAGGAATTATAGGCCGTATCTAGGGCCTTGCTAAATTGGCTTACAAATGTTGGGACCTTCAAACGTTGATTGAATATCCTTTGCTGCCTTTGACTGCAAACAACCTTCATCCATTTTGTTAACTCTTTTGACCAAGTATATAAATCTCTCTATATATAATGGGGTTTTTGCTTACTCTTATAGATTTAGTGGAAAATCCTCTAAATTAGTTGAAAGGATCTGACAAGGTATGCAAGCTGGTCAAAAAATGGGTTCCTGTAGCCCACTGTTTTTCAAGTAAATGACATAGTTTTGGGTTTTTTGTGAATGATAATGACACCATTCTACACTCTAAAATACACATTAAAAACCATTTTTTATCTTCAGCAAAGAGTTTTGGAGCAATCTTGAATGGAAAATGAGAAAACAAAAAACATGGGATTTTCTGGAAATCACTGTTTTCGTAGTTAATTTCAAAATCATACTCTGACCATATGGAAAGGTATTTTGAAAACATGAAAGAGGTTTTTCTCAAGAACAAGCTCATATAATAAAGCCTCCCTCATATTTTACACAGGTGTTATGGTTTGTGAGATACAAACAGGGTTTACAGCTCATTTTTTCATATTTGTAAATACAAGAATTTTCCTGTTTTAGTCATCTTCTTTGGGAACTGATTACAAGGTGATGGAAAAGTATTTTGAAAAACTGAAAAAGGTTTTTATCAAGAACAAGATGATATACAAAAACCTCCCTCATTTTTCACACGGGTGTCATGGTGTAGGTGATATCCAGTGCTTTTTCATCCCTATTTTTCAAGATTTCATTGTAAAAGTGTTGAAGATGAAATGGAACATTCAAGGTGAAATTCGTCCTCACATGTGCCAAGGAGATCTATCAGGTCAAGGTGGCATATGGATGTTCAAGGAGGATATTTATTCTAAATATCCTAAAAAAATTGGTTTACTTTGAATGTAATTAATGCTTTGAAATCCAAACCCTAGTTTTTAGGTATTGGAATGATTGTTTTTAGATTTTTTGTATCTTGTTGATGTAACTAAGTCCAAATTCAACCCCAAGGGGAGATATTCAGTTCTATTTTGATAAGATTAGATCCATGCTTTAAGGATCTAGTAGTTGTCATGTAAGGTCTATAAATTTCATATAAACTAGATGCAAGAGAAGGGGGGAAATGATTGACTGAGGGTTGGATCCATGTTTGCCTTAAATATTTTGTCTTATACAAGTGTTTGGATCAACCTAATCTTTGTAAATATTTCAGTGGTTAATGAAGTCATTAGATGGTGTGTATTATTCTCTTTTGTTTATCATTTCTAATTCTCCATCTTGAACACATTATTACTATTATATGATTATATGGTTGTATGTATGTGCTAASAGAATTTATCTATTTTTATAGTTCAATCTTCACCACATRTGTGTTTAAGATCCTTTAAATCTGGTTCAAAAAGGATTTCTGAGTTTGAGATTTATTCTTCTACTAGTTAATTATATCAAAGAACAGATTGCTCTTTTATGATTATCATTCGTGTTGCACTTTTTCTTCTTCAACACATACCCGACTCTCGCTTGGCTCAACTAGTGGTTTTGTATACATGATCTGCTGCACATAGAGAAGAGATCTTGACAACTTATCCTTTAAGCCCCTTTAAGATCAAGAATGTGATCCTCCCAATTGTTAAAATTCTTTTTATTTTAAACTTTTGAAATAAGATGTACTGGGCATGTTCCTAAAGAAGTCTAACTTCTAGAGCTAACACATTTCACAAATATTTGTAAATTATTCTTGGGCGATAGAGCTCCCCCAATCAAAAACTGCTAAGACCTCTTTTAAAACTGTGGATATCAACCTTGAGGTACAACTGTTCACACCCACATTAATTCATGTTAGCCTAAGTATATTAGCATACTAGTTAAGTTCACTTAGTTAATTGGTCATATCTCCCATGTACTTTCCAACKACCTTCATAAATGCAAGGCCCCTCCAAAATTGTTATAAATAGATGAATTTTATTTGTATTTATGCACAACATAAATAATAGATTAGTTATGTTCTCATTCTGTTCGAGTTTCTCTCTCTATTTTTTGAGTTCTGTTGTCTGTGTGGAGAATAAATTGATCTTATCATGTTCCTGTGGTCTGATTTCACATGGTATCAGAGCTACAGGGCGTCAACCTCCATCCTAATTTGTTCATTTTTTTGAGATATGTTGCTTCTGTTTTGAGATTTGGGTGTTGTTGGGTCGATTTCTTTTAAAAGGTTCGGCTCCCTGTGCTCGTGGGTTGTTTTCCCTCTGCTCGTGGGTTGATTTCTTTCTGAAGGTTCGGCTCCCTCTATAGAGGGGTTATCTGTTGCACATTTTTTCGCAGAGGGGTGGGCTCTCTCTGCTCAGATCGCTCATTTCTCAGTCCGTGGGTCTGTTGTTGGCTCGATTTATTTATAAAGGATACGCTGAAGTTGTGCCCTCTCTTGCAAAATTGAGCCCTCTCTTTCCCAAAAAATTGAGTTGCTCAACTCTCTTTCCCTAAAAATACGTTTGACCTTTTAATCAAGGTTAAACTCTTTAAAGACTGAATATTTTATTTCCAATCAAGGTTAAATTTTTTTATATGATAGTAAATAATTTTTGTAAGACCTTAAGTGTTTTTTTTAATAAAATATTTTTGAGGGGTCACCAAGGCTGATTTAGTGCCTTGTTGTTTGTTAATTGGTCTGGTTAGGGATTTGATTCTCTTTCTATGGAGGATAAAATGGCTTTATCCATTTTAACTCCTCACAAAGGTCTTTGCTATGGTGGATAAATTGGCTTTGTCCATTTTAACTCCTCATAAAGGTCTTTGCATTGGAGGTTAAATTGGCTTTTCCCATTGGAGTAAATGTTTATACCGAGTTACTATCAGTACACAAAGTGCACCCCCACAAAATATTTAAAAACCTAAATGGCATAATCGTTATGATGAAGCATTAGGTTTAATATTTTTATCTCTTTCTCCAAAACTATTGTTCCATCTTGAAGGCATAGATACTCCTCATAGAGCATGGAAGCAACTTGAACAAATATTTGATAAAACAAACGAAATTCATGGCCATTAATTGGAAAATGAATTAATCAGTCTCAATCCTAATAATTTTGATACTATTCAAGATTTCATTTCCAATTTCAAGTCTCTTCAACTTCAACTAAAGGATTGTAATATTGAGAAAAAGGATGAACAACTCATTTTTCAGTACTCTCTAAGTTAGGTGAGCCATATTCAGTGTTTGTTTCCACATTTTATTCAACTAAGGATTCCTTGGGGACAAATTTTGTAATACCTTCTTTTGATTCTTTTGCCGAAAGACTTACTCGTGAGCAAGATAAACTCATTAAAATGGGTGCTCTTTGCTCAAAAAATTCCAAATGTCATGCTCTTGTAGGTAACTCAAAGATACAACATAAAAAGAAATCTAAATGGAAACAAACACAAAGCACAAAGAAGTGAAACTCTTCAAATCACTCACCTAAGCAAGATTGTAAAGGAAAGAAAAGTCCTCTTAAATGTGCCTTTTTTGGAAAAGAAGGTCATCTAGACTCTCGTTGCTTCAAGAAATTCGTTGTTTTGTCTTCAGAAATGAAGAAATACAATTTAAATGTCAATCCATCTTCTTCTAGAAATAGTACATGAAATGTTAAAGTTCTCTCTGCTACGGCAAGACAAGTTTCCCCACCTAAATGGATATTTGATTCTGGAGAAACTCATCACATGGTTGCACATAAGGATTTGGTTTCTTCCATTAATTCATGCAATACAAAGCATATTTATATGGGAAACGTTTCACCTTTGGTTGTAGATGGGAAAGGATCCATTGAGATGATAGATGGCATGATCAACAATGTTCTATATGTTCCTAATCTTTCAACTAATTTTCTCTCAATCTATCAGATTGCAAATTTTGGTTTAGGGAGAACAATCTTGTTTACTTCTGATTCTATTGTTGCTCGTGAAATTGAGGATCCCTCACAAATTGTTGCCACAGGGAAAGTGGATCATACTCATTTTCTCATTTTGTGCAAGAGTCTCCTACCAATGTCTTACTTTCTCACTCAAATGAGTTAAGTAAATTATGGCATGMACGATTTGSTCACTTAAACTACCRCTATTCAACAACTAAGTAAGCAAATTATCATCACTCRTATTCCTCCTATCTCATTTGTTGATGGTGTTTGCACTGGGTGTGTTCTTGGAAAGCATCCTCAAGATACATTTGATAAAGGAAAATCTTGGAGAGCTTTAGAAGCTCTTCAACTTGTCCACAGTGATGTTGTGGGCCCTTTTCCTGCCTCATCCTTTCAAGGAGCCCACTAATTTCTTACATTCATTGATGACTACTCCAGACACACTTGGGTCTATTTTTTAAAGAACAAAAGTGAGGTTTTTGACAATTTTCTTTTGTTCAAATCCTTAGTTGAAAAACAATATGGAAAGTCTATCAAATGCTTATGGACTGATAATGGCCATGAATATGTCAACCACAGATTTGAAGAATAGTGTGCCAATGAAGGAATTCAACTACAACATTATGTTCCATATTGTCCACAACAAAATGGTGTCGTTGAAAGAAAAAATTTCACCTTGAAGGAGATGGCCAATTGCATGATCCATTCTAAAGGTCTTTCGCCACAGTTTTGGGCTGAAGCCATTAACTATGCCAACTATTTTAAAAATTGCACACCTCACAAATTTGTCGAAGGGGTGATCCAAGAAGAAGCTTGGAGTGGAAGGAAACCTTCCATTAGCCATCTCAAAGTCTTTGGGTGTAATTCTTGGGCCCACATTCCCAAAGAAAAACAAAAGGAAATGGACATTCAAAGTAAGCCTTGCATATTTTTTGGCTACCCTGATGATGTTGAAGGGTATAGATTACTTGATATTGACACACATGACTTGATCATCAACAAGAGTGTTCGATTTGATGAACATTCCCCTTGACATCTTGGATCTTTGTATGATTGTCCTTCTTTTGAATTGATTCCACCAGCTAATGATTGTGCTATTGAAGAACAATGTAATGAAGTTCTTTCATCACTTCCTAATTGGGGTCAAAGAAGAACCAGGTCCTCTCTTCAAAGAACTCCTCAAGTATTCATTACTAGTGCTTTAGATCAAAAATATTTTCATGAGGTCCATGGTGTTGTAGAGCAGGATACAACCATGGAAGATGAGTATAATTCCTTGTTAAAAAATTGCACTTGGGACTTGGTCCCTCTTCCAAAAGGTAGAAAATTGGTTCGGTGTAAGTGGGTCTATTGAACCAAGTATGTAGCAGATGGTACTATCAACAAGTACAATGCTCGATTGGTTTCTAAAGGTTTTTCTCAAGTTGAGGGAATTGACTATTCTGAAACCTTTGCATCCCTGGACAAAATGAATTCTATTTGTCTTGTTCTCTCTATAGTTGCATTCCGTAAGTGGATAGTAAACTAGATGGATGTCAAAGGTGCATTTCTTCATGGAGATATACAAGAATAAATATATATGGAACAACCACTTGGTTTTATCTAGGAATATTCACTTGTGTGCAAACTTAAAAAATCCATATGGTCTCAAACAAGCTCCTAGAGCTTGGTATGAGAAGATGGATTCCTTTCTTTTGTCTCAAGGATTTTCTCATTTCCAATGTGATTCAAATGTCTATATCTTGTGGCAAAATGATTCCCTTCTCATTCTTGTTCTTTATATAGACGATCTCATTCTCATTAGGAGTTCATTTTCCTTGATCAATCATGTGAAGTCTACTCTTCATCAACAATTTGATATGACATACTTAGGGCCTCTTCATCACTTCCTTGGATTGCAGATCACTTAGTCTACATCCAGGATAAGTATCTCTCAACCCAAGTATGCATTGGATCTCTTGAATAGATTTCACATGTTGGATTGCAAATCTCCACCCACACCATTTTTGTCAGGGGTAAAGTTGCCAACCAAGTGTTCCACTCCTTTGGTTGATGCAACATTGTATCGRCATCTTGTTGGTAGCCTCTTGTACTTGACTCATAGTCATTCCAATATCTCTTATGCAGTTGGGTTTCTTTCTCGGTTCACATAGGAACCACATGAACTTCATTGGAAAGATGCAAAAATAATTCTTTACTACATTAGAGAGATACACACATATAGAATTCATTATTCCTCTAATGGCCATACAAATTTAGTGGGTTATATTGTCACACACCCAACCCATAATTATCCTTTCTAGGGGTGGGGCATCAAATTTTCACTTTCCCTGGTTCAATTTTGATGCCTTATTTAAGAAATACCCTCTTAAAAAGATTCTCGAAACATACAACTCTTATTGTGCGCTTGAACCAGCTAGCAGGGTCCTCCTCGTGACCTCGGGCTAAAAATCGGGAGCTAAAAGTATGCTTAGTGATGACTTCGGGACTTCAAAGCTCATATACTCTGGAGGTTCCAATGGCGTTGTATGACGTTCCTCCCAAAGACCGAATTCCTAGATCGTCGAATGGCAGAGGAAATCAACAATCCACAACATCCGCTAAGATCCTATGGTTGGAAAGGGGATTCAAGACTCTATAGATATTTGTCACTCCCTCACGTGACATCTCAAAGTGTCAAACTAGTGGAGTTACGAGGTGCCTCGATATTTCACCACGTGACCATTCATTCAATGAAGATGATTTACTCCGGGACTCCGGACTTCGGGAGTCCCAGAAGGTTAACATATTCACTCCTCTAGAGCACCGGACTAGCGAAGTACGAAGGAGCCTGAGATTTCTTCGCGTGGCCAATGGTCAACGATCATGATTTACTTCGGGAGTCCCAGAGGGTTAACATATTCACTCCTCCAGAGTGTCGGACTAGCGAAGTACGAAGGAGCCTGAGATTTCTCCACACGACCAATGGTCAACGGTCATAATTTACTTCAGGACTCCCAGAGGGTTAACATATTCACTCCCCCAGAGCGCCGAACTAGCGAAGTCCGAAGGGGCTTGATATTTCTCCACGTGGAAATATAGATCTTATATGTGGTCCTTGTAAGTTGACTTGACGGGTATGAAGTGAGAAGTCTTGCTCAATTTTTCCACAACCACCACGATGCCATTGTTTTGTTTGGTTGATCTTGGTAATCCTGTGATGAAATCCATGGAGATGGTTTCCCATTTCCATTCGGGAATTGGTAGGGGTTGTAACAACATTGTTGGATGTCGGTGTTCTATCTTAACCTGCTGACATTCTAGACATTTATCCAAATAATAAGCTATGTCCTTCTTCAGTCCTGGCCAATAAACAGTTTCCTAGTGGTTGTGATCATTTTCTGATAACTAGGATGACCAGTATATGGTGTTTTGTGTAGTTCATCCATTATGAACCTCTTCAAGTCATCACATGGTGGAATGTATAATATTCCCTTGTAAGTCAACAAGTCATCATTAATCATTTGATAACCTTTATACTCCATCCCTTTGGGCTCTTTCTTTAGGTATGATGTCACGGTCTTGAAAAATGAATATGTTTCTTGTGCAGTTTCGATTCTCTCTTTGATGTCCGATTCACTGGTGCTTATAGCTGCCAAGTGAACTACTTCCATACTTATACTAAGGGAATCAACCACCCTATTATCCTTTCCTCTGATATGTTTGATTTCAAAATCAAACTCACTAAGGAGATCCATCCACCTGGCTTGTCTCACATTGAGTTTTGGTTGGTCAAACAAATACCTCAATCCACTATGGTTTGTCATAAGTACAAATATCCTACCTAAGAGGTAATGCCTCCACATCTTTAAATCATGCACTATGGTAGCCAATTCCATATCATGGGTCACATAATTAATTTCATGCTCATTCATTTTTTTGGATTTGTAGAAAATGACATGTCCTTCTTGCATAAGGACTCCTCCAAGCCATTCCTTGCAGGCATTTGTACACACAAGGAAGTCTTTGTTTGGTATGAAATGTTCAACACAGGTGCATTTGTTATCAGGTATTTCAGATCTTGAAATATTTCCTCACATTCTGATGTCCAAATGAATTTAACCCCGTTTTTCCGAAGGGAGGTGATTGGGCAACCAATCTTGGAGAATCCTTTTATGAATCTCTTTTAGTATCCTGTCAGACCCATAAAGGATTTGATATCATATACATCCTTTGGGGTAGGCCAATCCATGATGGATTTAATCTTGTCAAGGTCAAATGCCACTCCTCCTTCATAAATAAAATGGACTAAGTAGTGGAATTGTTTCTAGAAGAAGTCACACTTACCGAGCTTAACATAGAGTTGATGCTCTCTTAGTACTTGGAGTACAAGCTTGATATGTTCTTCATGCTCTTCCCTATTCTTGGAATAGATTATGATATCATCAACTAAGACCAACACAATTCTATCCANGTGCATATTGCAAAGTCAGTAAGGGTTATTTCTAGGTGCACCTTGTAGAGCCAGTAGAATATTCTTAATGTACATGTTATTAAAGTTGTGTTAGTGTGGTCCCCGAGGTGTAGGACAGTCGGTGACAAAGTGTGTTGTTAAGGAACTCCGTGATGTTAAAGTCACTAGTTCGAAACCTGCGGGGACAAAAAATCCAGCCATGTTAAGGGTTGGTGTGGCCTAGGCCGGGTGTGATCCCCGGGTGATTTTGACGGCTTAGATGCCCCTGAGTCATGGTTTCTTAGCCACATGTTAGTCCCACATGTCATGGAAAAACTAACAACAACAAAAAAAAAGTTGTGTTAGTGTGGATGTTAAGTAGGGTGTAAGTAGGGTTTCGAGTCTCCTCCAAAATGGAGCGATACATATATGCCATGTATGCATGGGATGGCATATTACAATGAACATGCACTTTGGCCAAAAGTAGTTGATATGACCAACCAACAAACTGGTGCACCTGGTAAAAAATCTGATTCAAACATTAGGAGACGAAATTCAATACTTGGTTGCATGTAGTATCGGTTCATCAAAGTTTAGTTGTCGAAAAGTTTACTTGTATGTTAAATTTTTTTTTCAATTTTTGTATTGAAATAGTTACGGGAATTTATAGTCTAAGGAGATGCACATATTTCGATTGACCTTTTTATGTCTCGTGCAAATGAATTATGGATAATTTTGAAATGATAAATCTTGCATTAATTAATTTTATCGAAGTCTGGGTTTTCTATGTGCTAACTTGCATGGAATTGAGAAGGCTTTCGAAGGGCCAAAAGGATTGAATTCATAAAAAAAAATTACCCAAGTTTGCTTCCGCTACAAAGCTTTGCAAGGTACCAAAGAAAAACAAACTATTCTTTTCTTGGAGGGATAATAAACTTCCCTAGACAATACTAATGAGCTAAATATTGAGATGGCCATAAGTGGTTGAAAATTGTAG
>SNQJ01S0002688.1:358253-375191 GCA_010110895.2 Picea sitchensis
TCAAAAATCATTGAACATCAGACATAAACACAGCAACTTGATAAAGGAGTTCACCCCACTCCGGGCTACATCTCCTGGTCCAGCCTCCAAATGGATCTTTTATATTAAATTGCTCAAAGTGCTTAAAAACAAGTCTTACAGTGTTCAAATCAACAAAATGACTGCTCCAATGGCTCCGCAGCGTCCCAAAACCCCTGTCTAGGCTCTTACGGCACCTGAAACGGTCGAAAAATGAGAAAGATATGCTTCCTTGAAGTCTCATTCTCCAACTTGTTGTCTCTGGTTCTACAATCTGCACCCTTTGCACACATGAACCTGGAACACGCTCCAAACGCGCGTTATAACCTGGCACCGGGCGCAACCGCGCCAACGGTGCAAACCGTATGACGGTTAGGGCGCCTCCAGCCCCCAACCGCCTCGGCACTTGGTCATATGCTCATGTAACCACCGGCTGGGCGCAAAAGTCGTTGGCCCGTTGCAAAACCGTGCCAACGGACGTAACCCACGCATTAAACAACATATTACATAGCATAACAAAACCCCGCGCGATTAAAACCCACGCGCATTTAAAAATATGGGTCGCGGGTTCAAAACCACGCGCCAACCCATATATTACAATGTATAACATATTGCAATGTTTGTAATACAAAATATTACATATGAAATGCACGCCCAAACTTTCGGCATATGTATGCGGTCACATATATATTGTAATAGAACCAAGGCTCGGGGCTTAGGCCCCGGCCCGCCCCTTTTCCGCTATACCACGTATCCAAACTTAAATATAATTGTATTGGATTGTATAACAAGGAATAATGGCGGGACCAATGGCTAGTGCATGTTTGTTAAGTCTTTCATATGGTGGGAGGTCCCGGGGTCGAACCCCGCGGACTCCCACATAAATTTTTAACATAACAACTGATGACCAATCGATGAGGGCCACGTGGCACCCAGGCATTGGGCCACGTGCTCTCTTGTCATTTGCTGCCAATGTGCCACGTGTCAGCAAACGATTGGACAGCCAACAGCCAATAACATTGCGCCACATCATCCCTCTGCCATGTCAGCAAAAGGTACGGCCCTCCACGTGGCCGTACGGACTGTACGGACAAGTACAGTCAGCGTCCAATTTTGACCAGTTTGACTTGGCGGTCAAATCGCGATATCTCCTCCATACGGACTCCATTCGCGAAAATAAATATACCGCCGGAATCAGGAAAACGAGACGGACGCAATGGCACTGTTTTCGTCTCCATCCGAGCACATTGAAAATTGAGCAAATTTTGATCCCCTGATCATGTATCTTTTCCAATTTCAAATGTATTCTCCTGCTTCTTTCCCAATTCCTCCATAAACCTCTGTAACCAAATCATTTATTTAGTAGCCTCTTTAGAAGAAATATAATCTGCCTCTATTGTTGAAAGTGCAACAACCTTTTGCAGTTTAGAAATACAACTTATTGGTGTTCCACCTACAGTAAAAACATACCCTGTGGTGTTCCTCCTGCTATCTTTATCACCTGCCATATTTGAATCAACATATCCATGTAGAACAGTTTATAAAACTTCAATACATAATTCATGAGTATACGTACCTCTCAAATACCTGAGAATCCACTTTACTACCTCCCAATGTTCTTTACCTGGATTGTTCATATACCTGCTCATAACTCCCACTGCATGTGCAATATCTGGTTTTGTGCAAACCATCGCATACATCAAGCTTCCAACTGTTGATGAATAAGGGACCCTGGACATGTATTCTATCTCCTCCTGTGTCTTTGGACACATTTCCTTAGTTAATTTGAAATGGTTGGCCAAAGGTGTACGAACTGATTTTGCATTTTGCATTCTAAACCTCTCCAACACCTTCTCTATGTACTCACCCTGAGACAATGTCAATTTGCAATTTTTCTTGTCGCTTGTTATTCTCATACCAAGGATTTTCATTGCAACACCCAAATACTTCATCGAAAATGAATTAGATAATTTCCTCTTGACAAAATTTATATCCTACATATTCGACCTTGCAACAAGCATGTCATCTACATACAATAGCAAGATAATATAGCTTCCATTTTCTATCCTTTTAAAATAAACACAGTGATCAGAATGAAATCTAATATAACCTTGTTCTTTCATAAACCTATCAAACTTAAAATACCATTGCCTTGGAGCTTTCTTTAGGCCATACAAGCTCTTCTTCAACCTGCATACCAAATTCTCCTTCCCTTTGAACTCATACCCCTATGGCTATTGCATATAAATCTCTTTCTCCAAATCCCCATGGAGAAAAGTTATTTTTACATCTAATTGTTCAAGATGAAAATATTCCACTGCCACAAGACTTAAAATATTCTTAATTGAAGTCATTTTAAAAACAAGAGAAAATATTTCATTAAAATCTATACCTTTGTTTTTTGCAAACCAATTTACAACAAGTCTAGCCTTGTACTATTTTTTTCCTCCATCTTCTTCCTTCAACTTGTAAACCCATTCATTCTACAATGCTCTTTTTCCTACATGCAACTGAACTAAGTTTAAAGTATTTTTATTTACCAAGGAATCCATTTCCTCTTTCATGCCTTGCTCCCACTTCTTTTTCGTGTCTTCCATTGCCTCTTCATAATATTTTGGTTCACCAGAATCAGTTAACAATAAATAACACAATGAAGGAGAGTATTGTTCAGGGGGTCTACTTAACCTGGTATATCTTCTAAAATAACTTGTAGAAGTTTGAAGTACATGTTGATCATGTTGTTGTACATTTTGATTTCCTGGTACCTTTGGAGTTTCTTTTCCAGTGATCTCATCAAGCACTGTGTATTTTGGTTTTTCTTTTTCCTGTTTCTTTCCCTACAACTGATCTTTGTGCATGACCTTCTCATTGAATATGACATCTCTACTCCTAATAATTTTTTTATTTTCATAATCCCATAAACAATAACCAAAATCATTAACACCGTATCCAATAAATTTTCACTTCTTGGATTTTGCCTCAAGCTTTGTTCTATTTTCTTTATCAATATGGACAAATAATTCACAACCGAAAGTCTTCAAAAATGAATAGTTTACCTGTTTACCTGTCCATGCCTCCTCTAGAATTATACCATCCAAAGAGCTTGAAGGTCCTCTGTTTATTAAGTAAACATTAGTATCTACAACATCTTCCCAGAACTGTAAGGGAAAACCAAAATGCAATCTCATACTCCTTCCACACTCCATGATTGTCCTGTTCATCCTTTCTGACGCACCATTTTCTTGTGGTGTTCCTGGAACTATCTTCTCTCTATGAATCCCATGGTATGAATAGTAATCATCAAAGTTCTTGCTACAATATTAACCTCCATTGTCTGATCTGAGACACTTCAACATTTTTCCTGTCTCATTCTCAACCAAATATTTCCATTTCTTAAAAGTATCAAAAACATCATTTTTTTGTTGAATGTAATAAACCCAAGTTTTTCTAGTTGCATCATCAATAAAAGTAAAATAATAACGAGAGCCACCAAGAGATGATACCTAAGTTGGTCTGTTATAGGATAAATCATTAAATGCGGACATAAACTAATCTCCCTAGATCCACCTGGATTTAGAACAAAACAGGATAGGACATGACGCTTTCCCTAAGTTACAATCATTGATCTAAGTGTCAAAGAAGGAACTGATGAATTACCTTTGAGATCGCTTCCTTATATATTTGTTATTCCTGCTTCACTCTGGTGCTCTTGTGAAAACAGATCTTCTATGACACAAACCAACCAAAGTGAAAGCAACTATGATAGATTCAATTAAAACTTAAACATGTGATCAAGGAGTCATGTAATAAAATAAGAATAATTTTATGGGAAATAAACATGCCACTATATTATATTAAATAAAAGTGGAAGATACAACCAAAATGCCTTGATGTCGCAAGTTCCCTTTTAGTGGTCCTTCTTTCCAACACACACATATACTTGTTCCGAGATTTGCATGAAGATGATCATCAAAAGCTTAATGGGCAAATATAGACCTCAAGTATCAACTGAAATAATATTCTTCACACAATCTCCAACCTATTCTTCCAGCAATCCTTTGCTCAACTTTGCTTAACTGTGCTTAACCTTTTCCATGAGAATCCCATTATTATATAGGAGAAGTTGAAGTGGTTAAAGGGATGAGGACGATCCCACCATATCTGAATTCAGTAGGATCGTAACCATACGAATGCCACCTCACATTCCAGAATATTCCCCTTCTAGAAACTTCTTCAACCTCTTTCCTCTTTTCTCTTTCAAATGCCACCGCACCCTGCCTATATGGCATCCTGCGAAAATCCTGCAAGCCAGCTATAGAGCATCCTGCGAAAATCATGGATTTTCGCACTGTACACTATGGGTAGCCTGTGACATCCTTCTAAAAAGTAGTCTTGCAGGGGAGGAAAGCAATCACTTTTCTCAGGCAAAAGATGATTTTGAGGGCCTAATTACATGCTTGTAAAGTCATCATCAGAGTGACCAAAATAATGTGTAACATAATTTCCCCCAAAGTGTGAGGTCAGAACTTGCGACGACCAAAATACTTTGTAAAATACGTGTGTGTGTCGAGAACTAAGAATGCACCAATAGGGAACCTGAAAACAAACAAGAATCTACACAATACGATACCATGTCTGAAGTAGGCATTCCCATGTTCAAACTACAAGTGATTGAACTCATAAGTGTAATTCATGGCCACTAATGATACACTATGGATCCATGTCATCAAAATGTTACATGGCTACCAGGAATACACTGTGGATCTATGTATGAGAAAAATTCGGATGCAGCCATAGCCACGAGACATACAAAGTGGATCTATGTGTCAATACAAATCATCAATATTCCATCGCAACCTGGACCATGAATAATGAGATCTAGGGTCTTCAATCCCATCGTTCATAAGTACGAATCTAGCCATGTGATTACAAGTGTTGGAGTCGAACATAGTTAGAAACCACTTGATTACCGACCATTAATGAAAACCGTTAACAAGTGCGAGGGAAATCACCATTGATGTCAATGACTCCCAAGGTATTGTAGTACAATCCAATAAATGTGAATAAATGACCTGAAGTCAAACATTCGATGGAATCTTTTGATCAGGGATCAATGATGTGAATCCATTGTCAAGAGTGAAGAAACTTGCCATTAGGGCATGCAAGCTCTAAGGTACTAAATGATTTCTAAGTCTCATCCCTGGATAATGAGTTGAAGTCGACAGGAAGAGACTCGTCACAGGAGGGCCTTGATGTATCCTCCATCAATGAAACGAAATAAGTAACAAATTTAGGATAGAGTAAAACATGAATATGATTTGAAACTGACACAGGGAAGGCCGACATGGTAGGAATTGACAACTGCAGATGGTCAACTCAAGAGAGATCTTATTTGGATTTCTCTTGAACATGTGGATGACATGAAGATAGTATTGGCATCATTGACTCAAAGATGACCCAAGATGTAAACTTGCAGAAATTCAGACGAGAGACAAATGGATTTCCCAACCCGGATTAAAATGATGAAAAAAAGGGGTGTCATGTTCAAGAGCGACTCTTCGCTGCCACTAACACAGATACAAAGACACATTTCTTTCCCAAATTTCCCCCCACCATTTCAGACAAGTACCTCTTTATTTTTACACAAGCTTGAGGAGGATAACATATGCTTGTAATGTAAGCTCATCCTTCAAACAAGTCCCTCGGAGTATTTTTAACAAACCCTAAGAAGGAGTGGTTCGGTCCCATGCAATTCTTTCGATGTTTGTTTAACGAGTCCAAAGATAGAAAACTCGGGGTTTTTCATGTTTATAGAGTCTGGAAAACACTTAAAGAGAACTCTCTCAGTTCCTTTTTCGTAAAATAGTTCGACAGGACCGAAAAAGTGACAAACTATCACCCATCGAATGTTTTATTCAAATAATTTTACGAGCGTGAACAGAACAAGGTCGTTCAACAATCTTTTCATTTTTATCGAGTGTGAAAAGAGCTTAAACGATACTCCATGTGTGTCACTTTTCATGTTACCATGACGAGTACGAAAGGAAGACAAAAGTATACTCGGTTCCATTCTCATAAAATTTTGAGCACGAGAACGAACGAAGAGTGAACTCGAGGTTTTACTAAAAAACCCTAAAAAGTATTGATATGCGTAATGAAGAGAAAAAAAATTACAGAACAAAAATCCATACCCTGTTAATTAGGACCCTAGTCTTCTTCCTATAAGAAACAAGACACTCATGAGGCTATTAGACTTGAGGGTTTATAACAAAATGCATTTATATAATATAAAATATTATGAAAAAAGGTAAAAAATGAAACAAATAAAAGCAAGAGCTCTTTTTACCATTTCATTTTCATTTGGTCAAGAACTTGTCTAAAAACCCATTTTTTACCCCTTACTTCGGCTGTCGATTGCGAGGAGCACACGCAACCCTTCAATGAATGATCTTCATCAAGGCAGTAAGATGTTCATCCTCTTCCTTTTGAATGGATTGAAATTCATTTTTAGTGGTTAAAAGATGTTTTTTGGGTTATTTTTTGGGTCGGTAGGCATGCGCTGTGGCCGCCGTAGGTGACTAGTATCGGGTCCTGCAGAAATCAAGGATTTACGCAAGCGCCCAATGGCTCACCTACGGAAATCCCAAACTATAATTGAATCCTGGTTGCGGCAGCCGAAAACCCAAAAATAAATGCATGCGTTGGACCAAAAAGAATTCAAAAAATGATGATTAAAGTTGTTGACTATCTTCTCTCATCTCCCTGCAAGTGTTTGATTGCCAAAATGTTGGAGTGGATAGAACGAGAGCACAAGGATGATGACTTCATGTCTTTGAATGATCTGGACATTGTCAATGCCCTTCGATAGTGTGGCTTGTTAAATTTCTTCAAAATACAGGGCATGAGAGCCCAACTGAGACTATTAGAGTACTTGGTCCACATGTGGGACATGGACCAACAAGTGTTTTATGTGGGTGTCCATCTTCTTTCCTTAGACATCAAATATATTTACTTTTTGACAGGGATATCCCATCATGGGGCACATGTGACCCTAACAAGGGGTCAAGATGGTGGCTTTCCAATGAGCGAGTACATCCGTCGGTATTGCGAACCTAAGGTCGAGAGGCTCAAAGGTAAAGTGGCCATCATAGGAGTTCAATATCTGACTCTCAGGACCNTAAATTGGTGTGACGGTATGCTCCGCAGTATGAAGACACAACTCAATAAAAGAAATAATGGAGACCTAAAGCAGTTTGGGTATGGGTCCATTTTGGTGTCTTTCTTATTAGAAAGAGTCCCTCATTTCTGGCTGCAGGTAGAGTGGGGAATACCATCCCCATGAGATCCAAGAATGAAATGGTGGTGTGACCTTATGGCTCGACATGTAGCAGGGCCCATTGTCAAGTACAATGATGCATTTTTTGACTGGTTAAGGCCCCAAATTTTGATGATTGATGATTATGCATATGTCGGCCTAGAATTTTAGGGTGATCCTGACTTGGTTCTCCCTGAGGTATTTCAGTGAGGAAATCTAGGTAAGAAATACATTTTGTTCTTTATAGTGTTTTTGTGGATTTTTAGGATATAAGATGTTTTTTGTGTTTTCTATCTAAAGACTAATCAAAAAAATTTGACCATACAGATGTAGGGTCACACCGGCCTCCGAGCATATATTTGATCCAGAGACGAGGAGAGGTAGGCGTAGTAGCATGGTGGGATGTTGGCAACCATGAGGCAATGTAGTAGAACCTGGAGGGTCTGACAACAGGCATTCCCGACATCTCGATCGAGGAGATCCTAAGGCATTATCAACACCATACTGTAGGCGTGTCNATGGGCAGTAGTATGATACCATGAGCAACATTGATGATGTTATTTTGTAGAATCCATGGGCTTCATATTTTTATATTTTGGTCCTTGGATGGAAAAAAAAATTGGAAAACATTTTATGATTATATATATACATGAGGCTTCTACTGGCTTACTCTGCTTCTATATACAATCTGTAAATTGTGATTAGATTTATAAATGTATCAAATGTCTGTCTAACACATGATTAGATAGAGCATCAGTTAATGTATTTAGACATCTAGGAATGTGTTGATATTCAATATAATCGAAATAACGTTCCAAGAGGCGAATTCGTAGATATACCCATAACAAAGTAGGACTTCAGATAGCATATACATTATTTAACTAGAGCACTACTAGTTGTGAATCAAGTCATACAACGAAGTGATGAATCCCAAGTGAAATAGAATTGGTAAATAATTCGATGACTGCGCTATATTCCGCGATATTATTGGTTTCATGACCAAGGCAAACACCTTGTAGACTGATAAGTTCGTTGGTAGGTGCATAGATTGCCCAAGCAGTAGAAGCTAGGTTCTGAGTACTATGGATAGCACCATTGGTGAAGCCAATATAGGGTAGTGAAGACACCGACATCTGGAAACCAAGCACAATGCAAGGTAAGCAGTTTGGGGTGGAAACCAAATAACAAAATGCGCAAAACTAACACACAAGATTATAGTATAGTAAAAGTACAAGCACTTATGCAAAGACAGTCTAAGCATAGTACTTCTTCGAGTAAAGCCCATTTCTGGGTTCACTCAAAGGAATTCCATCATAATCTACTAACTCACAAGCTCCATTCTCTAACACTCGTTTGACGATATATGGACCTTGCCACATAGCTTCGAATTTTCTGGCTCCTAGTAGATCACGATCTTGTTCATAGAGGAGAACTAGATCTCCCTCAGAGAAAACACGTGGCTTGACATGCTTGTCATATTGGGATTTTATGCATTTCTTCTGGGTTTCAATAACTAGGGTGGCATCACGATGGGTCTCATATAATTGCATAAGATTCAATAGACGTTCTTCTTCGGCATACATGTTTGGGAGAAGTTCAACGGCTAGCTTTAAAGATGGCATTTCACATTCAATTGGGAGAATGACTTCAATGCCGTAGACTAGTTGAAAAGGGGTAAATCATGTAGCAAACTTCACAGATGTCTGATAGGTCCATAATGATGAAAACAACATTGTGTGCCAACTGGTCTTATGGATTCCTATTATCCGATGAAGCACAGTGATAAGGATTTTATTTATTGCTTCAACTTGGTCATTGGCTTATGGATAGTAGGGGGTTGAGTTTTCATGCCGGCGACCCAACTTGTCAGTAAGTTCAGACATCATAAAGTTTCAAAAATGACTACCTTGATCAGTAACGATATCTTGCGGAATCCTGATTCGAGTAACAATATGATTAAATATGAAAAGGTCTACATTTTTCTCAGTATTGTCGAATGTAGGCATCGCCTCGGCCCATTTCGTGAAATAATCCACGACAACGATAATGTATCCATGCCCCCCGACCGAGTGAGGATTACATGTCATGAAATTGATACCTCATTTTGTGAAAGGTTTGATGGAAACTACAGGGTGTAAGGGAGCGGTATGTGATCTTATTTTATTATTGTACGTTTGGCAAGCATGGAATTTTTGGATGGAGGTAATACAGTCCTTGAATAAAGAAGGCCAAAAATACCCTACTCATAAGATATTTTGGGAAGTAGCATACCCAGACATGTGACCACCACATGCTCTAGAATGGAAGTCATTCAACGCTTGCTCCACCTCGTCATAGGTGAAAAATCATCGAAAAACGGATTCAACCCCACGACGATAAAGAGTGTCACCGAGGATGATATATTGATGAGATTGATATCAGATATGACGACGGTCAGCGCTAGATAGATCGGGGCAGAAAGTTTGAGTCTGGAGATATATAATGATATCTCCATACCGAAGGTCATTGGAACTGGTCAGAAAAAGAGATTCATAGGGTAAAGAATCTACTACTACATTTTTTGTCTCAGTACAGGGAAGGTCACACATCAGTTCGGAAAACACCAAATATTTCTTAGACTTAGCGCATTCGAATTCTAAGTCAAACTCTTGGAGAATCACTATCCATTTATATTACTTTCCCCCTAGCAATTGGCGTGTAAGAATGTGTTGCATGGGGTTGCAAACAGAAATTACAGTGGTCTTGCATAATAGGATGTAGTGACGGAAATGTTGGACAGCTTGAACAGCTGTCAGGACCAGTTTTTCAACATGTAAATATTTGGTTTTGGTGGTCGTGAGACTCCGACTCAAATAATAGATGACATGTTCTTCGTGAGAATCATCTTATTGGACTAGAACCATGGCGATGGTAGAGTCTGAAGCAGTGATATAAAGGAAGTAATATCAACTATAATCGAGTGGGAAAAGTAATGGGGTACGGGTTAAAGTCAGTTTCAAAGATTTGAAATATTTGTTGGTAGTGGAATCCCATACGAACTCAGAACCTTTCTTTAGCAATCGAGTAAATTTGAGCGTTAATTGAGCATAGTTTGGGATGAAACGACGTAAAAAAATTTCTTTCCCTTGCAAACTTTGAAGCTAGCGAAGTGAAGAAGGAGGAGGGATATTAAGGATTGCCTCGACCTTCAAAGGATCGACCCCGATCCCCTGGCGTGAAACGATAAAACCTAGAAGTCGGTTGGACTCCACAAAGAAAACACATTTTTGTGGGTTTAAGCATATGCGATGGAACTGACAACGAAGGAAAATGGCTTGAAGGTGTGTCAGATGGTCACTATGATGCATGGAATGTGATGGTAAGTCATCTAGATATGGCCGTACAATGTGCTTAATATCATTAAAATCATAAGACATGGCGTGTTGAAAAGTCGCACCGACGTTCCTTAAACCGAAGGGTAGTTTCTGGTAGGAAAAGGTGCCCCAAGGACAAATAAAAGAGGTTTTGTGTTGATCCGTGGGCAAGATATTGATTTGATTATAGTCATAGAAACCGTCCATTAATGAGAAGATTTCACTCTCAGCGCAATCGTCGACGATCTGGTCAACAAAGAGGGTGGGAAATTTGTCCTTAGGACAAGCTTGATTGATATCCCTATAATCGAAGCAGACACGAATCGTACCTTGTTTCTTGTTAACCGAAACGAGATTGGATACCCAATTAGTTAAAGCCATGGGATAAATAAAGCTAGCTTTAAGAATTTTTTCGACTTCAACATTAATAGCAATTTCTTTATGGGGGTGGAAAGGACGAAGTCTCTGTTGGATGGGTCTAGAACTCGGGTACGCATTAATTTCATATACAACAATGTCAGGGTCAATACCCGACATTTCTTCATAGCTCCAAGTGAAGATGTCATGAAACTCTTGGAAAATTGATTTATATGCGACAACCTCGTCAGTGGAGCATGAATCTCCAATGTGAACATTTTCAACGACTCCAGGTTTAATGGATATGTCGGGGGGGATGGTGGGTGAAATATTACTTAAGTTCCCTTCATATAACACGTCGTGTGACGACTCAAGAATAGATGAAATGATAGCAACGATCGACGGAGTAGAGATTCATTGGTAACTCTCGATGGTGCGTTGTTCGAGGAAGAGAATGGAAAGATGATGTCCATCATCCCAAGGGGTGCCTTCAATCGACATAACCAACATAATCATCTCGTCCGTGGGAAAAATAACGTGGAACAGGCCAAAAGATGAATCACTGAGAGAGAGAGGGTAGAAGGGGTTTTCGATTGAATGGCTTGATAGGCGAATTCAACCGGACTTAAAGGAATTTGTTTGTCATAGAGAGGATAATCACTAGGTTCGAGTATTACCCATGGGTCAAAAGATGTGTGAGTTTTGCGAATGGAGGTGGAAATCATGTTGATCGAGGAAACCAAAGGAGGTGGAACATTGGGAGGTGGGATTGGGAACGTACCCATCAGAGTCGAATATTTGAGTAGGCATACATTGACGTTCTCACACCCAGGCGGTGTCTTCACGATAAAAGGTACGTTGCTAGTACGCGTGTCAAAGTTGAAAAATAGTTGGTTGACAGTAATGACCTTTCCCTGATGTGGAAAACGTATAACACGGAAAAGGGTAGACACAACAGTGTGCATCGCATTAATCCAGCTACGACCAAGTAAGAGGTTATAATCGAGAGGTGCATCAAAGACCTCAACTTCAACATTGACCGATTTGCCTTTCAACGTAATAGACAATGAAGGAAGTACATTGTAGGGCTTAAAGCTAGAGCCATTGAAGGCTTTAAGCGTGTTATGTGATTCAGTAAGAGGAGGATAACTGATGGCCTTCCAATTGGAAACATACATTACACATGTGGAGGCACCTTCATCAATAATAGTCCTACAGATGTTCTTGTCAGAAACAACAACTTGTATTTGGAATGCTAGTTGAGGGGGGAGTCTCGGAATGTGATCTTCGAGGTAAAAAATTATCAAGTTTGTATCCGTAGGATAAATTCCACTGATAGCCTTTAGCATTGCCTTTCGTTGAACAGGGAAACTTTGAAGGAATTCGAAAGCTGACATCGCAGAAGGTCCTTGCGCCAGATCTTCTACAATACTGTAGTTCTGAGCAACACGTGCATGAGGGTTGAAGGCGGACTTTTGAACAACACCCTTTGGGGGAGGGCGAAGAAATGTATCGAGACTCAGTCTTTCGATATGAAGAGGACAGTTGGGAGGTGGAGTTGAGGGAGGTTGTTGAACCAACGAATGTGGTATATCGTCAACCTTCTCCTTTGAGGAAGAGTAATCTTTGGTCCGAGTGGTAAGTTTAACGTCATTCTTTCTAGAATCACCAGTACACATGAGTACGTAAGAAGTAGTGGAGGGAGAGGGTTGGTCATGGATGACCAATTGGGCCTGTTGTTGAGAAGGGAAAGGTTGAGACAAAATGACAGGTGTGGGAGGTTTCGTGGTCCCTTGGAGGAACTTAGTAACCTCGTCCCATCTTGGACAATATTTTGTATAGTGATCATCACCACAAATAAGGAAAGGGTATCGGGGTTTGCGCTTATCCTTATCATCAGCAGGTTGGGTTTTGGCTTTCTCAGACTATGGGTTAATTTTATCCTCCTTATTCTTACCCTTCCCTTTTTTAGATTTATTCTTTTCATCAGGGGTAGATTGAACAGAGTTAACTTCAGAGGTTTTGTCGGTGGGAGGAGTAGGACACGGAGCATTTTGAACATTATAAGCATTAGAATTGGGGTTGGTGGGAGAGGATTTCATATTTTGAGGTTGAGCATGGAAAGTGTCAATCACACCATCAGCCACATGAGAAGCAGCAGGGGTAGTTGAGGTAGAGGTAGTAGAAGGGCGAGGTGCATCAGAGAGTAATTCATAAATAATACTCGTTTGTGAATAAACGAGGTCAAGGTACTAAGCGTGACTGATAACCTGTTCTTCGGTGACAACTCCACCCATGGAAATATCATGAGAGATTTCATTCATGAATGATTTCGTGAACCACTCTGCTAATAACTCAATGGGAAGGTTGAGTTTGATCAAACATCATCTTCATCGCCACTCATGAATGTGATCAGAGATGTGAGTGACCTTAGTTTTCTTGAAGGAACTCAGGATCTCAATTCCTATTTCATAATGGATCAGTAATTGGTATTGTGTAAATAAATCCATGGCTAGGGTATTAAAGTCAATAAAGAAACCTCATGGTATTTCTATATACCACTTTGCAGCCGAACCCATGAGAGTTCGTTGGAAGAGACATAACTGAATGGAATCATCCATCAAAGATTTGGATGAACACCAAAGGTGGAAAGTCATGACATGGTTGTTTGAATCCTCTCCCGGTTTACCGTCAAATTTTGGGATGTCGTACGGTAATTTGGTCGGTATAACGGGTCAGTGGGGAGAATGTAGGATAGGATCATTTAAGATTCTAGACAAATAAGGTAGGTCCAAAGTGGCTAAAAAGGGTAATTGTCTATTCACCGGAGGATACTGGTGACTTTGGGGAGGGAGTCTCGTCGGTATACCAGTAGGACCATAAGCAGTCTATATGTGAGGTGAAGGTCCTAACATATTCATACATGTGTGCAGAGGCATGTATGCCATAGGGTTTTACTGATTTGGGATGCTCCCTTGGGGAGGGACACTAGGTTGAAATTTTGAACCCCATATGGAATTGGAAGAACTGAGATATGACTGGCCCGAACTAGGGGGTATAAAAGAGCTAACTTGAGGTTGTTTCCCCCCAAATGATTATGGATTTCCTTGAATAAGAATATTCCAATATTGGTCTAGTGATCTGGGGATGTTCTGTCCATATTGTGGATTATATCCTCTGAGCGGGGGTTGTCCTCCAAGCGAGGATGATGCCCCAATTTGGATTTGACCCCCAAATTGAGTTCCCCCCCCTAGGTTATACTGTCCTCTAATAGGAATCCGATAACCAGAAGCGAATAACGGAGTATAACTTCCAAATGTGGTAGAGCCACTAGGTCCAAATCCTCCTATAAAAGGTGAATAAGACCCTCCGGAGAGGAACTGGAATGGTGTTGGAATGGAACTGGAAGCAACATTATACCCAGGAGGAGTAAAGACTCCAGAAGCTCCTGATGGAACTTGGGTAGGAATGGGGATAGAAGAATTCAAATAATTATACCCAAGAGGAGTGACGAGATTTGTCTAGACGAAAGAGGTGTGCCAATAGGAGGTTGGCTAGCCACTGTATTCCTGGTGGGAATAATCATAGTGTTTGGGACCATTGTGGAATGGGCATGCTGAAGAGGGATAGTTGAGCTAGGACCAACCTTTGAACCAATGAAGAAATAGCAAGTTGTATTGTTAAAGTGATCTAAAGGTATCATAAATGTAGTAGATGTCTTGGGTAGTTCAAAAACGACAGGTATATCAGCTCCGGCCTCTGAGTCAGGAGGGTTCTGCCTAGAAGTTGGGGTTTGAGATATGTCAGTGGTCCAAAAAGGATCCTCGTTTTCAAGGATGGCAAGGATTCCGGTTGGTATTCCATAAGTATCAACAACAAGTTCTTCGGATGAGTTTAGTCAGAGAATACATCTCTCGTATCCAAGAGGTAAGTGAAAAGCATCCAAAGAATCGGAAACGATTCGAAAACTTTCTAAAGAGTCAGTTCTTTCCGCTTGTGGAGGTATGTGGTCTTGGATCTCACTCTCCTGAGGAGATTCCTCTGGTGGATTAGGAGGCAAGGGTTGAGAAACTTCTGGATCTTCCGGAGGTAGTCCTTGCATCCTACGCTAACAGTGTGGAGGGTCAATGTTGGTTGAACCGAAAATTTTATGGAAAAAATCTATGGCCAACTATGTAAACAAACAACACTCGCTAGTAGAATCTAGGAATTAGAACCAAGCAAACAAAACCTTCTTATTCTAAAGTCACTAGTTGGTGATGAAATCCAACGTCATGAAGTCAAGACAAGAAGGGGCTGGGCTAGGGTGGAAAAGTTACGTTGACGGCCTACTTAACGGACTTACACCCTAGTGCAAGCTTCCACACATAATCGTGGGTATACCCTCCAAGGAGCTCGAGTGAGTCTGGCCAACGTTGATTCTAGGTACAATGAAGACTTGCCCCTCCATAGTCATCTCGTGTAAGACCCTAAGAAGATAGGCAACTAAGGCTACCAAAAACAACAATGATGCCTGGGGAGACAGTCGACAGTCTAATCCACGCACAAGGGTAGGGTATCTAGCCCAAAATCAACTAGCGAGGCTTCCACTCATCATTGTGGGTATACCTTCAAGTGACCCCCATAATACATGCAATCTCTACACTGAGATCAACAAAGCAGAGTAAGTAACTCTGCCAATCTCAATGTGACCCCAGGTTTGACCCTTGTATGAGAAGGGTTTCCCAGGACAAAATGTTGCAAATGGAATTTAACACTCTCTATCACAAGATTCTATTGTGTATTTTGTGCTTTGGAGAGTGTGTCTCACTGCCTATTCCAAAGCTCTAGCCTAGATAATGTTGGTGTAAAAGAGCCCTAGAAAAGATTACTAATTAAGTTTTAGATTTTCGCAATATTTTTAAAGGTTGTTGTTACTCAAGAGGGAGACAGGAATAAAACCGATGTTGTGTATTATCTTGACCCAAGAATATAAAAATAGAAAATGAATGATGCAAATTTTCGTTCAATGAATTCTATCTACAATAGGGAGAAGGTGTTTCCGGAATGATGTAAGATACGAAATATAATTTCTTTTTCTTTAAATGAACACAATTTCAAACAACCAATAAACAATAAAGTTCTTCAATGTTCTCTTCTCTTAAATGAAATAAATTTTCTTATGTATGATTATTCAAAACAATGGATAACTTCAAATTCTTTCTTTCTAAGACCATACCAAGGGCATGACGGAGAAAGGACAAGTAATCCAAGAAAAAATATACCTTCAACAAGCACCCAAATCAAACTTTCAATGAAGATAAAAGTAAAAAATGACAGGAAAGTATTTCTCCAAATGCAAATGATGAAATAACCTCTCAATCATCAAGCAATCCAAAATATGTAATCAATCCAAAACTTTAAATCCAATCCAAAACTTTTAATCGAACAAGCACTCAAGTACAAGCTCAGAGATTATGCCCTTGTTGTTAAAAATAAAAAATTAAAACTGGAAAATGACTAAGAGAGGTGTCTGGTCTCTGAAAACCAATCAACAACGTGTTAAGCATAAGAAGACTGTCAAATACTGGCTAAGAAAGTTCCCCCCAGGTGACTAAATCAAAAACAGGGCATCAACAGAGGCCAAAACCCTACTCAAAAATTTCATAGATGTCATCGCAGGCTAATATCACATTACAGTGCAGAAATCTAGAGTTTCCATAGGCTAGAAATAGACAGGGTGCAGAAATTACGCACTGAAGCAAATAGCTAGGGTGCATAAATCAAAGGTTTGTTGGTTGTGGAGCCTGATTATCTTCCTGATTTAGAGGTATTTTACTTTCAGTCGTGTTTATACCCCATGAAGTATTTACACCCCAGAAGTATGTACACTCTTCCATGTGGGGGAGTGCAGAG